>JANHFL010007517.1:0-21536 GCA_032468155.1 Oxyrhabdium leporinum
AGGGGGCGGGGCGAGCGGTGAGTGGGTGGGCAGGGGTGGGGCCAGCCAGAGGTGATACTTGTCTGTTCTCTGAACCAATCAACATTTTCCCTACCGGTTCGCCTGAACCGGTGCGAACCGGCTAGATTTCACCTCTGACCATAATGGGGTCCAAATTTCCATTGCTCTGAAAGATGGTTGTTGTGCGAGTCACAGCTGATTTTCGACCTTTTTTTTGCCACAGTTGTTATGGAAATTGTTAAGTGACTCATGTGGTTGTGCAGATTCCCCCATTGTCAGAAGCTGGGTGGGAAGGTTACAAATGGCGATCACATGACCCCAGAATGCTACAATTATCGTAAATACATGAAAGCTGCCAAACCCTTGAATTTTGATTGTATGACTCTGGGGATGCTACAATGGTCATAAGACTAAGAACTGGTCATAAGTCACTTTTTCAGTGCCATTATAACTTTGGTCACTAAATGAATGGTTGTAAGCCAAGGACTACCAGTTATGTTCATCTCCAAGGAGACAGGGAAATAAAAAAGGAATATTTAATTAAATCAGAAGAAAACTATTACTGAAGTCTTGTTGAAGCAGAAAGTTTGGATAGAGGAGGGTTGAATGAGGCAGTCAGGGAGGCTGGGAGTTTTGGGAACGAGGTGATATGCAGCAATAAACAGAAAGGCAATATACACAAAGACAAAATAAAGGTAAAGAAAATGGACAAATAAAATATTTTAGAGTGTTCTAGAGAGAAGATTGGCTTGGTTTTGAATGAAGCAAACTTGAAATCTTTTGAAATGATAAAAATGGATTTTCCTTAGAACAAGGGAAGAAAACTTTCCTCACTTTTGGATGAAAATCTTTGTGAAAGGGTTTGGGGAGGGACCAGGCGCTTCCATTAGAAGCAGGACTAAAAAATTCGAAGTGGTGGCAGCGACAGAGAGATCAAAGCCCCGCCTCCTTTTAAATGGGCGGAGCTATGATTGCTTGGTCCTTGCCACCATCTTGATTTTTTTGACTCTCTTTCCTGATACCCTGGGTACAAACTATAACTCAGAAATTGAAATGCATATATATCTAGCTTACATCGATTTCTATTTATATAAATAAGATATTTTTTTTCCTTTTGGTTTTAATAAATACCAGGTCTATAATGTACAGTCTGCACATTATTACAGATAATGCCCCTGAATGTTAGGAATTGGACAAATCACCCCAAAATAGATTTTCAGATGTAGTTTTCTTCAGCATCGTCTGTGCCCAAGGTGTTTTTATTCAGAGCTGTGGAAGGAAAGAAAGAACAAATTAATCCTTTTTAGTCATTTTTTATGCCTGGCATTGTTACAGATAGTCCTCAATGTAATGACTGCAATTGGGACAAGGATTTCCATTGCTAAACAAGGCAGTTGTTAACTGAGTCACATCTGACTTTAGAAGGTGGGTTTTTTTTTGCCACGGTTGTTAAGCAAATCACTGCCGTTGTTAAAAGTGAAGCCCACAGATGTTAAGGGAATGTGACTTTCCAGCTTTGACTTTGGAAGACACTGCTGATTTTTTTTTTTGGGAGAAGGACTCTACTTGGCCTACAAGAGGCTAATGGGAAAAGTCAGGGCTAAAATAGAATTGAGGGCATCTCTTTTATTTATTTTGTGGATGAAGTTACTATTCTAATGTTTTTAATTTTTAAAATTTTAGAATTATAAGCTGCCCAGAGTCACTTGGTAGAGTTGGGCAGAAAATTGAACAAATAAACAGATAAATAAATGAAGGGTAGATCAAAAAAGTCAAGATGGCACCCATCAACATGCAAGACATTTATTTAATCATTCAATTTGTATGTATTTTTGCTCCTGCATTGCAGATTCCATTTAATTTTTTCTATACCCTTTCCGTGGTCTTTCCTGAAGGCAACGAAACGAATTAAGTTCAGCGCTACCAACTCCTTTTGCCTTTCTTCTTGTCAAACCAACACAATGCAGATTGGGGAATTCTGGGAGCTAAAGTCCCAGTCCGACTGAAATTGTAGAGGTTGAGAAACTCTGCAACTTTAGTTGGATTTGGACTTCAACTCCCAGAATTCCCCAATCTGCACTGCTGGCTGGAGAATTCTACGAGTTGAAGTCCACATATCTTAAGTTGAGAAATGCTATATTAAACTGAACATTTTTAGATGGTTTTTGTATGGTTACATCTTGAGGCCTCAGACTGAACCCCTCGTTTTAAAGAGGGATGTCTATTTTGTTCCCAAACTAAGACAGCTAATGTTTCTTCGTTGGAGGCCCATTGCTGTTGAGAGCAATGGACTCTTGTCCTTAAATCTTGCCTGGAAAACATGTTTGTTTCCCATAATTGCTCCATCTAAATTTAAAATTCAAGGGGAGAATGCTGCCCCTCCCAGTTCTGAGTAAAAAATAAGACTGTCCAGATTTGGGACAATCATGGTGATTGACATTGGAGTGCAAACCCAGAAGAAATTGTGAACTGCTGAAGGAATTTCTCCTGGGAGGGAGGGCCCTCCCTCCCAAAATCAAGATGGTAGTCGCCACCAAGCAATCAAAGTCATAGCTCATGTTAAAAAAGGGGTGGGGCTTCTATTAGACCACAGTGGCTGCCATCTGGTCATTTTTGACCTCTCCCCTGTGGGTACCCCTGAAACGACAAGATCTCCAGCCCTTGGGTGCAAACTAACTTACGCATGCCATGCTAGACCTACTTGTACACCTTCCGTAATGCCGGATCCCTATGGATTGACCAAAGTAGCAGGTGGCTCTCCGTAGGTGACAGGTAGAAGGGTAGGTCACATTGTTGTTCCCACAGATTGTGTGGTCTAGGCTGGTGGGGTCTGGACAGGGTTCGACGCGACACATCACACAGTGGGCACTCCCGGTCTGGTCCACCACGCAGGTGTGGGTTCCGGGGCAGACCACGCTGGAGCAAGATTCTGTTGCAAAGAAAGACATTGGGATCAACCTTGGGAGGTAGACTGTCTCTTGACATGGAGGTTCCTTCCATTCCTATGGAACACAATAGAAGGATGCCCAGAGTCATGGTATCGGGAGGAGAGGCCATATGAATCGCAATAAATCAATAAGATAATAAAATTTCTGACGAGGCCAAGATTCCCTATGCCATCCGACTGGTAAACTCGCAAGATTCGTTTTGCTCGCCATGTACATGTATACCTATGAACTAGGCTGGGTTGTTTCCTCTGTATTATATAATGCATGCAGGTATATGCATAATTTTGTATTTATTTATTCTATCATGGTTTTATAGGGTATATTGGAGGTGGTGACCCTTTGAGAGCTGTATGCAATGAAATTTCATTTTAATGTACATTACTGTACATTAAAAGTGACAATAAAGTTATTCTGTTCTGTTCTGTTCTGTTCCGTTCTGATCCGTTCTGTTCCATTCCGTTCCGTTCCATTTGTTATGCTATGCTATGCTGTGCTATGTTATTCAATATCTTCCTTCCCATTGTTGATCCCATTATGTGATATTAAGACTTTCCTTCATCTGAAGTTTTTCTCAACCTTGACAACTTTAAGGTGAGTGGACTTCAACTCCCAGCATGCTGGCTCGGGAATTCTGGAAGTTGAAGTCCATCTATCTTAAACTTACTCAGGTTGAGAACCACTAAACTGGAGGCTTCACTCATCTTTTAATATCCCTTTTAAAGACATCTGGTTAAGAAAGACATCATTCATCTTCGAATGTCATAGACTTGGGAACTTACTTATCCCATCTAATTATATGACCATTCATTTTCCAGTGCACTTTTTATAATACAATTTCCACCAAAGAAGACGTAGGACACTGTCACTTTAGTTTAGTGTACAGACAAAAATCTCAGGCATTTTCCATTCTCTTACGACCCCCGCTTTTAAAGAAAACGACGTGTGAAAAAAAAAAGATATTAAACCACATACCAGAAATCTATTCATTTTATAGTTTGTTTGATCCAAGTGAAAAGTATTGTGTATTGTGTGATGCTTCCCAAAACAAAAAAATCAGGAAATAAATTAACATCCTCCTTTTTATACACAAAAGACTTATTTTTGAATATGTATTTTGTGCAAAAATTAACTGGAAGCAAACTCTTCAATTATTGCTCAACACATAGCATGCTATTTAGAAACTTTACCCTGATGTGGATGTCATAGTAATAATCACAAATGGGTACACAGAAGCTTCATGTGGCCTTCACACCCAGTGTTTAACCAGGTCAGGTCAAAATCTAGTGAATACATTAAAATATGATGACTCATGGTTAGATAATTGTGGATCAGTCTGTGCTGAAGACCGAATTTGTCAGGATGGCTTAGGGGTTTAATGTACTCTGTGAACTTAGAAAAACGGGTTGTATTCAGAAACTAGTTTATGTACATGGTTTGAATGTGGCCAAAGTATTGAGAGCCACTTTGATTAGTGGTTAAGGCATCGGGCTACAACCAGGAGATGGTGAGTTCTAGTCCTGCCTTAGGTATAAAAGCTGGCTGGGTGGTCTTGGGCCAGTCACTGTCCCTCAGCCCAACTCACCTCACAGGGTTGTTGTGAGGAAAATTGGAATAGGAAGGAACATTATAGGTAAATCTCAACTTATGACCACAGTGGAGCTCAAAATTTCCATCATATATCTTGATCGTAAATTGAGATACCCACATGACCAATCTGATTTTATGACATTTTTTTGTGTCAGTTGTTAAGTGAACATCATGGCCATTAAGCAAACACATTGTCCTCAATGGATGCTTTTAGCTACGATGATGGGGTGGGGTTGAGGCGTCAGAAATTAGAATCTGTGACATAAGTAATTTTTTTTTGGGGGGGGGTGTTTCCATCATTATTTGGAACAGTCGCTGAGTGACTGCTGGTAAGTTAAAGACTACGTGTATGATGGACACCTTGAATTTATTTATAAAAATAACAAAGCCAGAATCAAATCTAATTAATAAATAAGTGTGGTTTTGAAATTTCTAATAGGAAAGAATAGATGTAGCTCAGGGTTGAACTGTGGGCTCCTTGGTGCTTTCTGAGCTTGGTTGTTTTCTTGTACAGGGAGCCCTCGACTTACAACCATTTGTTTAGTGGCAGTCTGAAGTTACAACAGCACTGAAAAAAAGTGACTTATGACCGTTTTTCATACTTACAACCGTTGCAGCATCCAGAAATAGGGCTGTGAAAATATTACAGACCCCTCACATCGTAGACATAAACTGTTTCAACTTCTTCCTTCAAGATGATGTTATAGGGCATTGCAAAACAGCTAGACACAAGGACAATTTTTCCTCCTATGCCATCACTCTGCTAAACAACTAATTCTAACTAAGGCTGTATTACTATTCTTCTTCTCACCTTTCACCTGTCTCCTTATCTTCTTTTGACTATAACTTTCTTGCTTGTATCTTACGATTTACATTGTTTTATTTGGTATCCTAGAGTGATTTATGTTGATTGCTTATTTACCAGTAGTATCCTATGACTATCACTAAATGTAACTTATGATTTATGATTAATGTATTTTTATGATGACTATGATAATGGTCTATCATTTGTTGTATGTACAGTGAGAATTTATGTACAGCAGACAAATTCCTTGTGTGTCCAATCACACTTGGCCAATAAAGAATTCTATTCTGTTCTGTTCTGTTCTGTTCTGTTCTGTTCCGTTCCGTTTCATTGTTCTGCTCTGCTCTGCTCTGCCCTGCTCTACTCTATAATGGAAATTCAGTATTTCCAGATATCAAGGAAGTGTTCTTTAGCTATCGCTTCAAGGACTCCAATTATGATTGGTATAATAACGGATTAGTTTTTTTAATAATTTGTTGCAGACACACACACAGAAGCTTAGACTGGATGTGGCAATATTATCCACTTATCAAGTCCTTCCCAATGACCTGGGATAGGCAGATGTTGCTTGATGGCATTAAAAGTATCATCACAGGAAAGCTGCTGCAAGTAAATCTGTCCTAACCCCAACCCTAACCCTAACCATTGTTGTTGTTGTTGCTGTTGTTAGTATTAGTATTATTTATAACTTGAATCAAATGCTATGAAACTGAATCTATTCTTTATATTTGATCATTTTCAGAAAATGACTTAACATAAAAATGTTACTAATGCATTTCACACTAAAATTGTAGTTTTGACAAAAAGCTAAATATTAATTTAACAGAAAAGTAGTTCTGGTGTTAAATTTTCTATCACAGAGAGTGATGGCTTAATTTACCTTTACAGGAGTTTAAAATATGTTTTCTTGAAACTGTAAGCGAAAAATAAAGTGCATGACATTGATGTTAGAAACAAGTTATATTTCTGTAATAAAAGAAAGAAAACAAAGAAATCACATCATTAAAAATTTATTCCACTAGTTAATTTACTGCAACTAAGTCTGTAGACAGAATGGAATGTAGCCTCTTAATAATCTATTGTGTTTCTCTGTCATGTATGAAAAGGCAATGCCAAGCAAAAAATGAACAATTAAGTTATCAGTCTCAAATCTTATGTCTATTAAAATGAAAATTAAAATATGGTTCTGTAATTCATTTTAATATTGGACTGTATTTGAAAGCTGCAGATTTGTTTTCTTATAACCTTGGAAAAGACCAGCCCTGTACATTTGCCATCAATCTTAACACCTACATCCCCTGTTTATCTTACTTGCATAAATGCACAGATTCTAAAACAATGTCTAGCATTATATTAAAAAGAATAATGAAACTGTTATTGTCATACAAGGTAGCTGAGAGAGATGATTGGTCCAAAATCAGCCAGCTGTATCACATACAATTCAAATATGGATTTAGATTCTAATACATAAAATAGATAACTTTGTCATAATAAAAAAGAAGCAACTAGAGAAAACACATCTATCAACATCTTCAAAGGAATAAAATTTACAAGGGAAGAAAAAACAACATACTACCCTTCCCGGATATCCTCATCAGCAGAGACAATGATGGCAAATTAGAAACACAGGTCTATCATAAAACCACCCACACCAACCAAGTGCTCCACTACCAAAGTAAGAACTCAACCTCCCAAAGAGAAGCTGTGTAAGAACACTACGTAGATGAAAATGAACACACAACAACAACTTTGAACAGCAGAAAAAGGAAACAGATTATCATACAACATCATCCAATAAAATGTTTACCTACACAACTTTATCAAAAATGCCTGATGACTCAACCCACTATAGCACCACCAACACAAGATATGAAAAGAATAACACAGCCATATATCAAAAACAGCTCAGAAGCCACCAATTATTTCAACCATATGGCATCACTATAGCACACAAACCAACTAAAATTACCCAAAACATCCTAAGTAAATCAAGACACATAGCAGTCGCCAAAGAAAAAACAGGAGACATCTATAACATAAACTGTAATGACTCGAACAGCTACTATGCTCTTAATTTCACAACATAGGTACAGACTTAACCATAGCTTCAACTGGGAAATTGTGAGCCTCCTAGACCAAGCCAAGTCCAAAAATGCTGAAGAATTGCTGGAAACCTGTCACTCAGAGAAATCAGACATCAGCCGGCACATAGAAATAAACAACATGTATATACCATTCAAAAGAGACAAGCCAAAAAGGAAACAGAAAGACCAAAACACCTCCATGCCAGTAGACAACACCCCAAGATTAATATTACACAAACAATCAAGAAGTAAACAATAACTTAATACCAACTCAGACATTTGAGCTAACAGTAAACAACAGTCTAATCAAGGAACTATCAAGAACACTCTTACCAACACTGACAGGGCAAGACATTAGCATATAAAATGAGAGCAAACCTCACTTCCGTCTAGCACTCCTGATGTTACCTAATTGGGTAATGAAACTTCTGCAAGAAAACAACCAAGCCCAGACAGCATCAAGGACTCTACAGTTCAACCTGAGTTACAAATATTCTATTCTATTGATATATATTTAAAATTGAGGTAATTCTGCAAATATTCTGAAACACAAGACCTTTATTGATTTTACAGCCTGCAAATGAGTTGACCTTTCTGGGCAGATTACCTTTACAGACTATCTTTTCTACATGTTCTCCTCATTGAACTTCAAAAAGCATTAAGTATCTAACGTTCAAAAGTTGGTAATATATAGAGCACTTATGCAGTTAAATAAAGAAATGTATTTGTACCAATATCAATTATTTCAAATTTGTAATAGTAATTGCTATAAATCTCTTAGCAATCCATTCATACTGTACCTCTGGACTTTGATGTTATTAAATAGAGATTCCTGTAATGATAGCAGAGTGAAGACAGAATGATAAATTTATAGACCAAATCACTATCTAAAGTAATTAAATCACAAATACTACAAATGGGAAAAAAGTCGCCCTTCAGAATTCTGTTCGATGCTCACATGGGTAAACATAAGATAACCATAGTGACATACAATCTGAAATCCAGTATAAAATATTATTTATTGTAAAGCACCCTTTTAACTATTAGTTTATGAAAATGACTGCAAAATTACAAAAGGTGAGTGCAGAATCTATAGCAGATTATAGCTATGCTTGCCCCCCAAAAGTTTCTGTATCTGTTAAATCTGATGTTCTGGTAGCAGAAGTAGAGAACTAACCACAGATACATAGGAGTAAATTCTAATGAGTTTAGTATTTGTTTCCAAATATACCTATAAGGTCCCACATTTCACCAGTCAAAATACTAGCTGCAGATCTCTGTTGCAAATTACGTTTTAGCAAGGTGTAGATCCAGCCAGCATTTGAGGCCTTATTTCTAAGTGTATAAGTATATATTTATCTATCTGCTTTTCTCAATTGAATAAGAACTCATTTTTGTCCTACAAAGTGATGGCAACACAAATACTGGCCTGAGAAAGAGGCAGTATCATTTACACAGAAAATACTTTTTATCATTTTATTGCTAGAGAGAGGGACTTGACTGTTTATTACATTGGTTTATTTAGGAAAAAAGCATGCAGTACAAATGTTTATGAAAGAGCAAAAGAGGACACCTGCCCCCATTCCAAATATTTCTGCATCTCAGCTCTCATGCATGCTGTTTGTCCTATTAATAATAACAAACAAAACACATGCTTCTAGTGTTGGAATGAATAAATGGTTGAAAATAGACTTCCTTGCACAGATCACAATTTCTCCATCTGCTAAGAATGGCAGAATGAGGCCTATTACTTCTAAGCATAAACTTAATTACTTAATATTTATACTATTTAAAAAATAAACACTACATATCTATATATAAAAGCTATAAAAGATTATAGACAAAAGGATCATTGTAAATTGTCCAAGAGTTAAGTACGTTATATTGTACAAATCTGTTTTATCTTTTCAATGTTTTTAACCTAACAGCATATTTATTTGTATATTGCCTTTCTAGTCAAATAACAAAATCCAGAACTCATGTTAATATGGTTACATGCAATTAGTAATCAACACACAAACATATTTTGCTATATAGTAGTCAAGGTAGTACTTGACTCGCAATCATGCATTTAGGAACCACGCAAAATTACAATGGCACTGAAAAAAATGATTTTCAAGTGGTCCTCACATTTATGATTGCTACAGCATCTCCACAGCGATCAAAATTTGAAAGTTTGGCTTACTTATAATAGTTGCAGTGTACCTGAGTCATATGATTGCAATTTGCAATCTTCCCAGCCAGCTTCCAATAAGCAAAGTCAATGGGGAAGACCAGATTCACTTAACAGTCACAGAAAAAAGATTGTAAAATCAGGTGTGATTATCTTGCTTACCATCAGAAATTCTAGTTGCAATTCTGGATGTAAATCAAGGACTACATGCACTACCTCTTAATTGTGGTGATGTGTTCCAGGGTCACTGACAGTTGGGTCACTCAAAGTATGACTGTTATCCCAGCTCCCCTTTTAAGTAAGCAGAAATTAATGGGCAGGGGTGATTCAGGATATTGCTGGTGATGGATAATTACTTTAGTGACAATGGGAAAGGTATCATTTTATATTGTGTGAAAGAAGGCAGCAGCAAACCACCCCTGCATTTTACCAAGAAAATTACATGAGTAGATAATATAAGCTGATTCATGATGTAATGCTGAATGATGCCCTTCATGTTAGATGGCCTTCAACATTCTATTGAGGAGGAACTGAGGAACGTTTGGTGCATTAATAGTGTTTATGTGACCTGGTTTGATTAAAAGCTTTGGGACATCTAGGTGCTAATGTCACAATGCATGAAAAAGAAAATCCCAAACTGCAAAGTTCTGTGGGAATATAAAATGTAGGAAGTATGAATATATGAACAATTCAATATGGTGAAATTAACATTTTTTAGATCTTGGTCACCAGCAAATTAAAGTGCACAGGAATTAGGCATTTTGAATCAGAAGATTATACTGCTTATTACTCAAAACATAAAAAAACAAAAAAGGAATGACACTGCTATTATAGTCATAAAAGACACAAGAATAATATCAACTGGACTTTACAGATGATACTTTAATATGATGATTAAACAAATTTATACTCCAATCACTGGTGCAGAAAAAAGGAGATCAAGTTTATGGTCAAGTTCAATAGGAAATCAACAGAATATGCAAGCAAGATATGCTGCTTGTGACTGCAGACTTGAATGTTAAAGTTGGAAATGTTAAGGAGAAAAATGTAGTTGAACTGTTTGACCTAGTAACAAAAATGAAGGAGAATAATCTATCAATTATTAGTAATCCAAGGATTTCTTCATGGCCTTTCTTGCAACAATCAAAATAAAGCCTACATATACATAGAGATCATCACATGGAATACACAAAAATAAAATTCACTATATTATAGATACAAGGAGGTGGAATACCTTAATTACAGCAGCAAAAATGTGGTTGGGGTTGACTGCAGGGGAGACCATCAACTGCACATATGCAAGTTCCAAATCACGCTAAACAGAAAGAAATCCACTCACTTTCTCAGATATGACCCTGAGCGTATCTACCATTTTTAAGAATAACACTATGAACCACTCTGAAGCCTATACCTTAATAATAGCAAATCAAAGAAACTGTAGAATGAAATCAAAGAGGTTGTTAAGGATGAATGTGAAAAGTGACTGCCAAAGACCAAGAAACAGAGGAAAGTAAACCAGATATCAGAACAAATGGTGGAAACTGCTAAGAAAAAAAGAGAAGCCAAAGGCAAGAAAAATAACTAGGTGCAACATGATTAAGCAACAAAGGAGTAAGACAACACTGCATACTCTCTTTTTTCAAAGGAAATCTAAATAAAAAATATATGTATTGAATATATATTATGGGAAGAACAATAGTACAGTTTTAAAACTGTAGAAAAAAGCATCATTAACCTGCACTATGATAGTGATAATGCTATCCTGAAATCTGAAAATGTAAATGATGTACAAGGTGTAATAATGAAAGTCAAGGAACACAGTGAAAAAAATTCAATAGAAGGAAAATTAATCACCACTACAACAGATACAGCAACTGGTCTTAGAATTGACAATTAATATATTGAAATGATTAATGACCTTCTGCTTTTACAATCAACTATCAATAGAAAAGGAACCAGTAATGGACTGCAGAGTAGCACATGGTAGAGAGCAACGAAGAACTTAGAAAAGATATTCAGATGTTGGGATGCCCCTCTATTACAAAGATCAAAATCACACAAGCAGTGATTGTCCCTGTCATACACAAGAAAGCAAAAGTCAGATTTTGATAAAACAAAATAGAAACAGCTTTGATGCTTCTGAATTTTGGTGTTGGAGAAATCTCTTGAAAATGCTATGGATAACTAAGAAAAGAAACAGATGACTGGTGAAACATAGAACTGTGGATCATAGTTCTATGTAGAAAACAATGGACATTTTGTTTATTAATTTTGACTAATTTTTCCAGATTAAGTAAGAAATTGCTACAGAAACCATTTCTCATAACTAGATTTCAATGGAAAATCTGCAAAATATTTGGGGAATTTGTGGTATACAAATTATGAAAATAAAAAGAGAAAAATATATTAAAATTACAAGGTGGAAGCACTGTGATAACAGACAATGCTAGTATGAAAAAACATTTCATCAATAGTATCCTAAACTATATAAAGAAGAAAATTTTCCCCAAGTTAATAAATATTTAAAGAAACAAACTCTACTGAAGATTATGGAAAAGAGAAACAAATAATGACGACCTAGAACAGTAAGGGAAGATAATTGTCTCCTATTTGTCATATAGGAGATCTGACACATGCATTCCAGTTCTTAATACTGTGAAAGAAAGTCAACAGCAGCAACTTTAGGTTGACTAGTAGTAGTTTTAAATTTCTTTGAAAAAATAAAAACATGTACCTCATCACAAGTCAAATATAGCACGCTAAGAAAGTTAATTCTTTTAGCATATATATTTATACCTGAAAATCCCTCAAGGAAGTTAACATAGGAAGCTCATGTGCAGAACATAACATGTACTTGACTCACACTTTAGGATTTGGAATTTGCAATTTCTTGCAGTTGCTTACTTGTTCTTTGACTGATGCCAGAATGGCAGATGTGGTTTCTGTTTCAGATCCATCTCCATTGGATGTATTCAACACGGGGCTAAGGGAACTTGTCTTGTCCGATGACGATGGCTGGTCAGGAACAGGCATAGCTCCTACAATAAGAAACAACAGATAATTACATCCAGTGTTTTTATCAAGAATTCAAAGTATTTTTTTCTTTTCTATGGTGGCTACAAATATTTCCTAAGAAGTCTCCATTTTCATTTCTGCCATGAAGTATTATGAGGAGACACAATCTACTATAAATTTCTCCTCAAATGTTTGAAATATCAATGGGGTCACCAAGTGGGACTTCAAAAAGTTAGTTGTGCCCAACTTGTGTATGGCCATAGACTAGATAAAATATACCTATGATATTTATTTTTTATTTATTTTCAGTTGGATTTTGGCTCAGAAACGCAATGTATGTGAGAATTGTAGTATTACATCTCTACAGCTTTATGAAGTAGCTAGGCTGAGGTAACAACCAAGGTATCTTGTAGAATTTCCCACAGACACCTGTTTGGTCATATTGAAAATAGCTTAGTTTTTGTCTCAACCACCACGTTTCTTCTTATGTTCATCTGTGAGACAACAAACATGCCAAGACCTTCTAGATTTTATGATTGTAAAGGAATTGAACTTAAATGCATTTGATCCAGTTATTACTAATTTTGCCAATAGCAATGATATATTTAAACCTCTGAATTTACTAGGTTTAAAAGATGTACCTTTCTGATTAAAATTGTAGAATAACTAAAGGCTGATTTTATTAAATGATCTAACAAGCTAATATAAAATAACATAATACCTTTATATGCAAAGGGAATTAATTATCCACAACTTCCTTCATCCATATTATCATGTATTATATTTTAACTGCTTGTTAAGAGAAATGGGACCAGCTCTGCACTATTTATGTAAAACAGTAGCTAAAATCACAGTGAGTATAATGATTCTGTACAATTTTCTGTACTTAAATCACTAGAATCTAGAGTATTGAAAGAAAAGGCAGACAATATGTTTTGAGACTTGTCAAGGACCATATAAAGCGTAATGGTGAGCTGATGACATCACTGGAGAGAGCAAGAGAGAGGGAAAAAAGAGAAAGAGAAGTCCTGTTAACATGCTTATTTTTTCTCATATTTTACAAAATCCAGAACTTTCTGTTTTCATATTATATGCAATGTTCTTTTCATTTTTGTTAATTTTAGGGGAAAAGAAATAAAAATTTTTATTTTATTTATTATTTATTCATGAAGAATCTTATATCAGTTTAGCAATTTATTTTCTCCTTCAAGTAAAAAATTAAGGAGATATTGTTAGCAGTCAAACAAACATTTTTAAAAAGTAAGTTTTATAAATCATCCCCAGTTTTCTAAGCTATTGAAATTTGCTAGTGAAAATTGCACTTCGTTTTGAATTTGTATAATGACTGTGAAATCAATAGGTATCTAATTCTTACAATACTTATACGGTATTAAGAACTTTTAAGATAATACACAATTGATCCTTCAATTTAAAGAAATTATAAATCCACAAATAGTTATAAAATGTATTCAAAAATGTAAATGTCCCAAATCAATACTTAATATATTTCCAATTTAAGTCATCCTGGCTTTCTTTTCTGTTAGGAATGTGCTGTTAGGAATGTGCTCATTATGCTGCCTGCAAAATGAGCTTTTATATCAGAGAGCACTAGATTAAACTATTGGAACAGGACAATGTGGAATTGAATTTAAAGTGTTTTTTAAATATTAGGCACCAGAATAATATCCTCTGTTCAGCCACTGAAAACAAACAGTGCAATTTGATTTTCATTTTTAGTTTTTTATTTATTCTTATTCTATCAAACATAAGCAACTAAGGTAACATTCTGATGGAAATATAGCGTATCTGTGCATTAAATAGGTATAAATCAGTGGTCCTATTAGTTTCTAAAACAAACTGGTAAAGTGACATTAGTTTTTTTTTAAAGTATTAGCTAAAACAAGTAAGTTACCCCCTTCCCATAATCCCCTTTCCTAGATACATAAATGACCGCACAGCCAAAAATATTTTTAAAACACAGGAATGTTGATTAGGACACTAGGAGATAAGAATAGTACAAGTAAGAAGGAAGGACCAGGGGAGACATGATAGCAGTGTTCCAATATTTGAGAGGCTGCCACAGAGAGGAGGGGGTCATCCTATTTTCCAAAGCACCTGAAGGCCAGACAAGGAATAATGGATGGAAACTGAACAAGGATTCAACCTGGAAATAAGGAGAAATTTTCTGACAGTGAGAACAATCAAACCAATGGAACAACTTGCCTTCAGAAGCTGTCAGAGCTTCATCATTGGAAACTTTCAAGAAGAGACTGGACTGCCATCTGTCAGAAATGGTATAGGGTCTCCTGCTTGGGCGGGGGATTGGACTAGATGACCTACAAGTTCCCTTCCAACTCTGTTAATCCCTGAGATGTGACAGGTTACTTAATGGTTGTCTGAAATTACAACAGACCTTCTAAAAGCCATATACGACCCTGTTTCAAATTTAGGCAGCTGCAGTCTCCCAGCAGTCATTCGCCCTTATGACCAACCACAGGGATGCTGCAGCGCTCCCCTCTCCCCACTTCTCCCATTCCTCCCACCCTGACAGGACCCCAGAGCACTTGGAAAAAGTTGAGCTCCAAAGAAAAACCTTTGGAAACCTTTTTGCTGCCTGGCTGAGTGCCTTTAGACTACATGCTTGTCTGCCATGGTTTGGTGCATATTTGTGCTGTAGCCACTTTTGCTTTTGGGCTGAACATTTTCTTCATCTCCTCAAGGCAAACAAACTGCAGAAATTTTGTTTTTGCTTGCTTGCTTCCTTTCCTCTGCTGTACTCTTCAGCCTGGAATCATTCATCAAGTAACTTACAAATTTTAACACCCTCTGTCCAGGGGCAGAAGGAGGGGATTAAGCAAGGGAATGGTTTGGGAAGCTGGTCCTGAAGTTTCTGCCTTTGGCTTCCCTAAAAGCCAGCAAGAGCCAGGATAAGTTTTCAGGTTCCTGATAGCCAACTGATTGGGGCAGAGGCCCAGCCCACAAGCTCAGCTTCCTTGATCAAGCATGTAGGTTTATTTGGAAGCCTCTCTTGACATTGGAATGTGACATTGGGTCTAATCAAGCAGGGCTCTTCTCCCCTGCTGGTCTGCCTTTGGCTCTGCAAAGCCCTTTGTTGTGGTCTGCCTTCTTTATGGACCCAGCTGATGTTGGGCATTCCAGGGCTTCCTCCACCCTTGAGATATCCCATACTTGCTTAATGACCCACATGTTAATTTAACAGTGGCATCAGGGAGAGCAACAGTGGGGTCATTAATCAAGGGTGATCTCACTCAATGGTTGTCATGACTTCTGACTGTAATGGGCAGACCGCATTACGGTCGTAGGTTAAAGACTGCCTGTATTGCAAGACAAGGTTGTTAAAGGTAAATAGGATAAATATTACATCAATAGCAAATTTCTTCAAAGTATACTGCCTTTGTCTAACTCAAAGGATGTTTGTAGTACAACCCCATTACCTCATCACTGCATTAACAATATAACCAATCAATTATGCTGCTATATAAAATCTATGTACAGCATATTCTAATTTGCATAACTCTGTATAGAGGGATTTTTATCGCCACCTCTTTCAGGCTTTTGTTTAGGCCACCTTCAGTATTATATTCAAACTATTTGTCCTTCAGTGAAGTTATATGAGGCCAAAAGACAATGGATACTTTTTTTTTACAATAAGCACCAAAAGCAGTGCATGCATATGATGCATTCAACAACTTTTTTTGTTGTTACTAATCCTAGGTGCTCAATATGGCATTTCATTATTGTTTGTATTAATTAGTGAGCTATTAGTCTATAAATAACTGTTTCTATTAATGTCAGTCTGACATTTTCCATGTTTTTAGTAAGACTAATACTTTTGAAAGTATTGCCCTAAATTTGAAAAAAAAGCCACAGTTTTTGAGGAAATATTAACATTTGTTTGTGGCATTCTTCTATAGAATTTTATAAGTAAATTTCTGATTAATACTAATTATGTGGGCCTTTGCATTGCTTATAATTTGTTGAACCTTTTAGCTTTTCAAACTAATTTTCAGACACTTAATTAAAACAATTTTAACTTATATTCTCGGGTGATTATATTAATATTTCAGCAAGCAGGAAAGCATTATATGCCAATATGATATCTGCCTATTTTAATTTTAAAGCATTTTTATCTTACTTTCTTATCAAGACAGCAGCATATAAAATAAGATACAGGACAGTTGCCACTTCAAACCCTACACTATAACAGGTCAAATATAAAATGAATAGAAATTGGGATAAAGAAAAGCAAACTCAGAAACTAATTCCTTGTGTTTAATCAACAACGACTTTTGATTTTATCATTATTTATTGACTAACAGAGATTCAGATCAATTATACAGAATTTATAAATACTGGAGAATATAAGATTAGGTTACATAAGAATTCCCCCCTCACACACACACACACATCGCAGTACGGGATTGAAGAAAAGATGAAGAAAATTTCAACTGTCATTCAGTTGTGAAAGTGCCTCATGGCCAGGCAAATTTGACTAACCAAATACCAGGTTTTTATTATGATTTGCTCTGTGTGGCTTTGCTTAAACACAGTCAACAGCCATTTGCAAGTTATTTTTTTAATCTTCAACAGTTCTTGTTGATTTTGTTGGCATGCCAAACAAAATTGGTATTGTTTCTAAATACCCTCAACAACTTACCAGGCACAATTTACTTATGGACTTACTAACAGTTCTTAGGAAGAGCCCTATTCTAGCAAGATGCCTGCTGATTCATCATACTTTCTTCGATAATAAAAATCCAGCATTTGAATTCTATATTTGAGATCTTCTTACTAATTGCTCCTAATAAATCATTTTAATCTTCTGATTCTCTTGTATGTTTCCGATTTTATGCATATTCATCTTCAAATCCATCACAATAGATGAAATGGAAAAGATACAGAAATCTTGGAAATCTTGGTCCTATTAGAAATCTCAGAGGCATTCAGGCTATCAACACTTGTATCTTCCTGGGGGCTTCAGTACAACTGTATCTCTTGAATACATCATTTTTTGATCTTACAAAGACTATTTATATGTTTTATAGACGCTTATGTTGTTCCATACCCTTCTTTCTGCTGGCTTTTAAAAGGAATTTCAAATCTTGATTATTGTTTTTCTAATCATTTGGGAAATGCTTTCAGAGGAAACATTATCATGCAGAATGAGTCACAAATATTTCACAAGATGTAAACTGGCTAGTAATTGTGGCTGTGCAAACAGCAGGTGGATTTAGCATTTTTGATAGCTAATGCAGAAACTAATGAGTTCTTCCTTTCTCAAGTTTTTTGTAAATAAATCTGCATTAATCTGCACTTGAGCCAATCACTCTCTCAACCCAACTCATTTTACAGGGCTGTTCTGGGGAAAATAAGCGGAGGAAGGTATTAGATATGTACATTACTTTATTTTAAAAAGTAATAAAGGTGGCATAAAAATAAACAAATTCAGTAATGGATTATTTCGTCTCGTTGGTGGTAAGATAACAAGTAATATCTACCAATAGCTCAGATTATATCTACACATAAGACCACACAGAACTGTTGCCTCTACTGTTGAGTCACTGAATTGGAATTTCTCCTTTAAGAATCCCGAGGTATTTCTAAAATTCTTTGTTTTAGTGTATATTGTGGCAATTTCAGATGATCAGATCTACTTTTCTTGATTAGCTGCAAAACTAATTCTTTTTCTTCGACTCTGGCGTCTCCTGGTGCAGCGATATCAAAAAATTGAACACTTTGGCCCTCAACAAGCGTAATATCTGGCGTGTTGTGTTCCAAATGGCGATCTGTCTGTATTCAAATGTCCCACAAGATCTTCACCGTCTCATTTTCGACAACTTTTTCCACTTTATGTTCCAATGACTTTTCGGATACAGGTAGGGCATATTTTTTACACAATGACCAGTGGATTAATTTAGCAACTCGGTCGTGTCTAGCTTTATAGTCAGTTTGTGCGATTTTGTTGCACTCACATATTAAGGGTGAAACAGTTTCAACTTTGTCATTGCAAAGTCAGCAGTTTGGATTGTCAGTGGATTTTTGTATCTTTGCTTTCATGGCATTAGTTTATAGTGCTGGTTCTTGAGCAGCAAGCATTAAACCTTCCGTTTCTTTCTTGATGATGATGATGATGACTTTTATTATTATTACTACACTTATTTGCTACTCATCTCATGGTTCAAGGTGACTCTGAGTGACTTACAATGTAATAAAATATATATAATTATTCAGAAAATTATAGAGTAATTTTAAAAAAATATCCCACCAGACTTTTTAAAAAAACCATGGCTTTGATGTGGAGAAGTGGGGATGCCTTCTCTATTAATGCACCAACCATGTCCAGTCAGTAACTTCTCCTTCAGGACCCCATGCCAGCGGGCATAGTCAAATTTTAAGGCTTTTCCTGAACACCAAAAGAGGGGGGAGTGGATCTTAACTCCTGCGGCAAGATGTTCTAGAAATTGGGGGGGGGGCATGGTAATAAATGCTCATCTTCTGGATCCCACCTGCCAAAATTCCTTGGCTGATGGGATCCAAAGCAGGCACCTTTTGCCAGAATGAGTTGGGTGGGCAATCCCATTACGGAAAGTCTATTCCTCAGATATCCTGGACCCGTGCCATAAAGGTCTTTACAGTTAATAACAGAAACCTTGAAATATACCTGGAATCAGATCAGCAACTACTGCAGCTCATGTAATAGTGGTGTTACATGTGCCACCCAAAGGGCCTCCAAAACTGCATGCTGCTAAGTTCTGGACCAACTGTAGCTTCTGAATGTTCTTCAACAGTAGCTCTATATAAAGTGCACTGAAATAATCCAAGAGTGAGATGACCAGGGACCAACCCTAAATTGTTTTATGTTTACAACACAACACTTTTGATAAAGTAAAACTCTAATCTAAACTTAATAATATTATTTCTTGCTGGATTATCCTATGCATAAATCAAAGGCAGTATAGCTTTGCATTCCATTTGCCATTCCATCCAGCAAGGAGGACTATCATTTTTGATCTGAGAGAGTCTACTCAGGTATTAAAATTAATAGCAATCAGAATGCTTATCCTTTGGAATGTATTTAAACCAATTTTAAAGACACCTAAAGTAATGAATACTATTAATGAATTGCCACAAATTCCATAAATCAGGTGTGATGTATTTGTGGCCCCCAGAGGTTGGTTGATTCCAACATTGATCACTAAAATATTAAAGAAAATGGTTTTGAGTTGAAGTCCAACTTTTCAAGGATCATAATAAAAGGTGCATTATATGAGGAAGTGTTTTCTTTTATGTCTCAATTTACTGCCAATGCCGTGATACAACTAATGATATTATGTTAATATAAATATATTTCAAGTTGAATTTGGTTCCTAATAACTTCATGGATAAGTCTTAATTTTCTTGGCAAACTACTGAAATGGTTTGATTTTCTTCTTCTGGGTTTTTTTTTCTATTTCCCAATCTAGCCTACATTCTTTGTATTTTGAGATGGTCTCATACAAGTACTAAACTAATCCTACTTTCCTTAGTTTGTTATGGTTTCAGTCAAGGTTAAGTAGGGTTCTTGATTATAAGAAAGGGGAAAATTACTTTTTCTACATCATGTATAGCTGAACAAAACTCCACCACAATTCACATTATATTAAGATATTCTGTTGTAACAATAGAAGGAATTCACAGAATTCTACAGAACTTTCATGTGTGCACTTTTTCTGATGCTGTATTAAATATATTCACTTAATAATAAAATACATATATAAGAAAATAAGCAGCAAGTAAAAAGGTTGACAGAGAGAAATATGGTCAACCTTACTTCTCACAGATGAAGAGTGAACACATTTAATCAATTTTAAACAAATTTAAAAGTGGAAGTTACAGAGTTACCATTAAAGTAAAATAATTTTACTTATAGAGCAAAAGTAATGAATCTAAAGTTCTTCATAAATACTAAATTACACATTTTTGGTATATTGTTCAATGTTATTTTAACATCTCCTTCCATTACATATTATGAAGTCAAAATAAGACAACCTTGGGACAGGTTAATAATGTTTTTGTTAATGTTCACACCATCATTTCATACATTTATAATATGAAAGTTTGTTTATTTATTTGATTTTTATTGTTGTTCATCTTGCATAATTGCATCATCAAAAAACTCCCTCCAAAACAAGTGGTTTGTCAGTTCAACAAATGAGAACACCATCTGCCCATTTTAGTTATAGGCACTACATTGTAAGTATGCATTGTCCATAAGTCAAACATTTAAAACTAGGGATTGCCCAAAACAACATGGGCAATCCCTGGTTATAAATGTCTGACTTATGGACAATACATACTTACAATGTACTGCCTATAACTAAAATGAGCAGATGTAGTTCTCCTTTCTTGAGCCAAAAATCACTGAAGCTGTGCAATATTTTCATGATTGTCACAAAGTAGTATGTACATTTTTATTGTTAAGGCTGAATGGGACTGGCTCCTCTGATGAGACCTTGTTCAATATACTTCAACCTCTGGCATAACTCATAAGCCTTCATGATATACCAGCTTCAGTACATCTTTTTCACTGTCATTCAGATAGTCTTCCAATACCTTTTTTGTCTACAGCTGCTATATTTATAACATTCCCTGCTGACTAGTTTTCCTTGATAATTGCAGTCTGTCAACATGACTGCCTGGATGGGATAATCCCTCCCGTAAATAATATGTTGTGATATAACTTATAGAAACCCATACTGAATCAACATCACATGGATCAACAAGGATCACGCTAGGTTTTGGAGTTCCAGGACCAGAGGTGAAATCTAGCTGGTTCACACCGGTTCAGGCGAACTGGTAGGGAAAATTTTGATTGGTTCGGAGAACCGGCAAATATCACCTCTGGCTGGCCCTGCCCCTGCCCG
>JANHFL010007517.1:21636-47022 GCA_032468155.1 Oxyrhabdium leporinum
TACCTTGATGGGGTAGGGGTTGTGTATTTTGTGAGTTGTGTAATTTTGTGAGTTTGGTTGTGTAATTTTGTGAGCCATGCCCAACCCGTCACATGATCACCAAGCCACAGCCACCAAACCACGCCCACAGAACCGGTAGTGAAAAATTTTAGATTTCACCACTGTCCAGGACATCTAGTAACAAATGGATTACAGGATTCAGGAGTGTTGGCTCAGCAACCTGGGCCAGCAACTGCAGGATTACTTGAAGAACTGTTTATCCATCGCAAATATACAAAAATTGAAAAAGAAAAGAAAAGAAAAGAAAAGAGAAGAAAAGAAAGAAAGAATGATCAAGTCCAACGAGAAGAAAATGAAAAGAATCTGAAAAGAATGCATCAGTTCTGGAAAGAACAACATCCAGAATCAGAAATAACAGAAGAGAGGCTGGCAGATCAACATCAAATTATACTACACATAAAGTATTCACAGAAGCAGAAGTGGAAGAACCACAAAGGTCTACCCATGGCAAAAAAAAATTAAACACTTGCCCAGAAGTAGGTCAGACTATAGAGGCAAACCAGGGGGAATCAGCAGTGCAGAAAGCCATTGTAGCTACTGAATCGTATTGATTCCCAAACCAGGCACTCTGCCTTCTCCACAAAGCCCTCTCAGCCAAGATCAAATGCAAGCAAGCTAGAACAGAATGAAAGAATAGAAGCTGAAGAACTAGTCCAAGAATATCTAATCATGAAATATCACCTAGAAAGAAAGGTTAAGGAAGCACTGAAACTAACAAAACAGCAAATAACAGCTATAGCCAAGGAGATCAGCAAATATGAAACTTGAATTGTACTTTATAGGCAGAATCTCTGATTTCAGTCAAATTAGAAATGTTTCTACCAATCCATCCATGGAGAGAGACTGCAGTGAACCAGTCAGAAGTCAAAATCAAGCCTTCAGCTTCTTTTTTTCCGTGTTTTAGTTCTAAACCACTGCCAGGTTTTATCTTCATCTACTTTCCCCTTGATCTTTTGCAGAAATTGACCATGTAATGCTTCCCCCCCCCCCAAGAGTCTGTTTGTGTTTTTATTACATTATTCCAATATTCATTTGTTTCTTGTATATTGTATTAAGGTTTGTTTTTGGCTATCTTTTACATAATCAGCCAATGCATGCTTTCCTTCTTCAACAGTTGAAGTAAACATCTGCCTTCATTTCTGCAGGGCTATCACTATTTCTGATGGGCATGTATTATCAAGCAATTAATATTATAATCATTATTATGTAATACATACACAAAAATATGAAATCACAGCTGCCAAATTTTTAGCTGGTGTTGGCCTTTGTAAGCAAGAAGTTCTTCCCAAGAATCTAGGATACTGTAATGTATCACATAGTATAAGACAAATATTTGACTAATTGATGGTAAATAACTTGTGGTTTACATACATATTTGACTTAAAGACAGACTTAGGAATGGATCTCATTCTTAACAAAAGGACTCTTTGTACAGCAATTTTTTAAAAAAAAACATACTAATGATAACAATATTTTGCTGAATGAAATGCATCTTAAGATTTAAAAATACATATTTAAGATTTTTTTTAAAATCCCACACATTAATTTGTTAAAATAGGTTATTCTGGCTATTGACCATAGTATCCTGATGGTCTGGCTTTGAGGAATGGGATTAGATGATTCCATCTCATGATGATTCTCCTATTACTTGAGTAGATGGTATGAATCATTAGGGAAGAGCAGCTGAACTTTTGACATATTTGGTCTGGTGTGACACAGGATTTAGCTCTCTCCCTCTCGTTTTTAATATCACCATGAAACCATATCCCAAAACTGGAATTGACTCTGAGTGGAGCTCCACTCTTAAAAGAACAGTTCTACAGCTTGGTGGTTCTCCTGGATTCATACCCCAAATTATTCATGCATCACTATGTTAAGTCACTGGTTGATCAGTTGTTAAATTACTTCTGTACTATTGGCAGCCATTAATTACTGGCTTGACAGAGAACCATTAATGCAACTTGACTTGGCAGAGAGCAGTGCCTGGGTAATTAGAACTGTACTTTCCTATTCAAAAAGGATATGGAGTTTAGCAATAGCAATACCACTTACACATATATATTGTCCCATAGTGCTTTACCGCACTCTCTGGGCAGTTTACAATGTCAACATATTTCCCCAAACAATCTGGGTCCTCATATTACCAACCTTGGAAAGATGGAAAGCTGAATCAACCTTGAGTCCTGTCAGGATTGAACTCCAGACTGTGGGCAGAGTTTGTCTGCAATACTGCATTCCATCCACTGCATCACTAGGGTTCACCAGAGTCCTCATTCATTGAAGTATAAAAATATTAAGCTTGTGTCAAATATCAGTATTCCTGCACATTCCTTTCTCAGCATTGGCTCAAAGTTTTTACATTTATCAAGAGAATTGGAGAAATGAATGTCCCAAAATGTGTGCTGAAAGCAATGTGAATAGGACTGAAGTAATCTCCTTTTCCTGCATATATTCAGAAACTCCATGTTTAATTAGTACCATAGCCATAGTGTAACAAATTTGCTTTGGTCCCAACTAAAAGTATGAGAAAATAGTCAAAACAATACGTTACTTTGATTTTTATTTTTCAAGACGGAAATTAGAATTTTAAAATGTGTTTTTGCAGGATTAGTAACTCTGCCATTTCTATGGAGATGGATGGTACCTACAACATTCCTAATTAAATATGACTATAGAAAGTGCAAAATCATATCAGAGGATGAATAGATTTAAAACCTGATTAGCATCACCCCATGATATAGATATTCGTAAAACAATCCTTTCACAACAAGTCTTATTATAGGAAAAATTTCAAAAGGACTGTGCAAATTAGCTCTGCATGTCCAAACAGGTCTTTGGATATATGTATCCGTGTGTAACAGGCAGTTACGCTATATTTCAAACTAACTTTGGAACACAGAGGAATAAAACAACAACAGATTTTATGTAATATTGTACCCTGCAGTAGAAACATTTAAAAATATTAATATTTCTTCTAGGCATGCCTAATGTAGCTGTTTAGAATCTAGTCCTATAAACACTAATATTGGAGTTTGATTTTGTTATACTAATTTATGCAAATAGTAATGGCTCCTAACCTGAGAAAAACCATTTTTGTAACAATTTCCAAATAATTGTACATACAATTATTTTTTGTTAAAAGTGTGTTCACAGCAACAAAGAGGGTATACTTCTTTTCCTTCATATCTCTGAGAGATAGGTTAATTTGAAATAGGTAAAGGTACAGGTGTTCCTATGGGTTTTCCTGCACTAGTTGTAGCTAACTTAAATTTGAGCTACATTAAATAAACTAAAGTCATCTAGTAACAGATTTTTCTAAGTAATTCTCACAAGTGTAATTGGGCTGAATCTAGACTTGGTTAAAAGCAAACTTATTTAATTAGAATCATGGCTAACTTATCCCATTGATTTCAGTTGTTTATTGCAAGTCTGCCTAATTCTGAATCTAATCCAGGGACCCAAAAACAACTTTTACAAAACTGACATATTTGAACTGCTTCTAAGATTAGCAACTGTATCACAGTATGCAAACATGAAAAAATAATGCCAATTTTTAAAAAGAGAACTGTGGGATGAAGGCTGAGAAAATTGCAAGCTAGTCAGTTCAACATCTGTTCAATGGAGAAAGCTTTATTAAAGATAAAGTTGTCAAGAATACAGAAGGATAAATCTTACTGAAGAATTAACAGGTGCTTCTGAAAATATAAGGCTGAGATAAACAAGCACCCTGGCAGAGATGATCCACTAGGCACTGTTTACTTGGGCTTCTAAAAGATGGGCTTTGACAAAGGGTCTCATCAAAGACTCCTGAGCCAAACATAGCAGTTGTTGCTCTGAGAGGACTGCTGCTGAACATGAATGGAGCTGAGGCCAAGAGATAGCTGCCATTAAATCAAACTTGATGGAGACAGAAGCTATTAGACCAGAGGCAATGAACAGGCAGTTACAGCAGGTGATAAACTGGAATATGGCTAGCAGTAGATATAAAGGACATTCTCAGACTGAGAAGTAATTTGAGATACTTTGGACAGGACTGATAGCTAGGAATGTTCTATAATTGGTGTCTGGGGGAGGTAATGGAGGAAATTGTCCTACAAGGATGCATACTAACTTTTATACTTTTCAGTTTCTTCATAAGCAAAAATTAAGAAAATTATCATTGGACCTCAGTTAATCTGGGGACACTGATACAAACACTCTTCACTTGTTTTCAAAATACAAGGAGGATAGGGGCTGCATATATCCCCAGGGCACTCTCATGCACACTGTCATAGTATCCTGGTTAGGAATATGCATTAAATTAGTGTCGTTCAAAACTGATTATTCACTAACAAAAATAGTGAATTATTATTCTGTTTAAAATTTCAAACTATAATTTGATCTCCTATTTAACCCCTGCAATCTAACAATTGATTTCATTTCAGGTTTTGGGGAATTCTGGGTACATTGAAGATTATATTGCAATAGCTTTTCATAGTTGTAGTGAATTGGAAAAAATTCATCCCTAAACAGTTCAGGTATATACAAAGACGTTATACAAAAATATAAATCTGACCTGTCAATCAAATACAACCAATCAGTCCAGGTAGTAGGTAGAAGCAATCAAAGCCTAAAAACCAATGTGGATAGAGGTTTCCAATTTAACTGAGCTTTAAAAAAGTAAATTGGGCAATTTTATGTTATTTTTAATTTTTTGTCCTTCTCATCGCTGCATTTCTCTGGGGCAAGCTATCAGCTAAGAAATTAAACTTTATCAAACCTGGGTTGGAGATCAGGGGATTAGATAGCAATCTATGGAGTAATAAAAGGTAAATGCAGAATAAAATGTTTTGATTTATTGAACATGATTTGAGCTGTGATGACAGTTCTGTATGTGTGTGCCTGCCAGTCTGTGTTCTGCTCAAAGGTAACTGAATTTAGCATCTTCTGAGTAATTTTTTTTCTTTTTCTCTTCCTTCTTTTGTCTCTTGCAATTCCAATTTTTTTAAATCCTGATGTAGATAATGAAGACATGTATTTTTAATAAATGAGTGATTCCCTCTGGCAAAAAAAAAAGAAATCTGATTTAAGAACAAATCTCCCCTCTGATTAATCTACTGGTATAGGTCCAAAGGATATATTTTCATATGCCAAAAGTCTTCAACATGCCTGGTGAAATGTGTGATTCTTTCTTTGAAAGGCATACCCCATACTGTACTACAAAATATCTATTAAGTTTCTCCCCTTTTAAAAACATGTATCCTACTCTCCATGGAAACTATTTTTCAAGCAATCTAAGTCCAAACCCACTGCTAAGTCCAAATTCACTACTTGAATTGGTAATTCAATTATTTGGATTTAGATCTATTTTAAAATTCCAATTTAAAAATAAGTGTTCTTCATGCAACTTAATGTTTTGTTGCATGATTCTCTCTCTTCTGCCCCCACTGCAAACTGTACCTCCAATTTGGCTCAGGGTTTGCTCAAAAGTAATTTTGATGTTCAAGCCAACATATCAACAATATCAATTGAGGGGGATTTCCCCCCCTAATCAAAACAGATACTATTGTGCACTAGAAAGAATTTCATAGGATGTCAGCTGGAAAAAGGACCTTAGATTAAAGATTGGTGGGTTGTTTTTGATATTTCCTTCCATGTCCCTCTGTCTACAGCAATTCCAGTAGCAATGAGGAATAAAAAAATTCAAAAAGAATCAAGAATGACATTTTCAAAACTAAGATTGCATGCACTTACTCAACTGTTCTCATTTGCATCACTGATTCTAGCAAAAGGATATCTGTATATATAAATGTTGTGAAAGCCACATAGATAGTCCTTGACTTATATCCTTTTGTTTAACAAGGGTTCAAAGCTATGACAGGGAAAAGTGACTTATGACCTGTACTTGCACTTACAACCATTTTGCCACACCGTAGTCATGTGATTCAGGCATTTTGAATTGGCCTACATTTACAACCAGTTGTAGACTCCTGCAGTCATGGGATTGCAATTTGCAACCTTTTTTGCTAATTTCTGGCAAAACCCAGCAAAAAGCATCCATGCTAATAGCTAATAACAACTGCCTGACTCACATAACAGATCACATAATTGTGATCTGTTTGACAATCACCATAAAAATTAACATAAAATCAGGTCTGATTCAACTTACAATCTTAACAATCTAACAACTGAAATTCCAGTACCAATTGTGGTCATAAGTTACCTGTCAACTCTTTCTAAGCCATTTTGTTAATCAGAACAATAGGCATTATGCTTTTCAATGATTCATCTGTTTTTCTTTAAAACCTCGTCTGGTAATCAAGAGATCTGCAACCCCCCCCCAAAAAAAAAAAAAAACACCAAACAAACACTTTTTAGAACTATAAATGTTTTTGCAACCCCTTTGTTTAGTCTAGGAGGAAAGCCACTAATCCAATCCAATCATTTGACTCAATCTGCCTCTCCAATACAGTATTTGTGTCTCTTTTGGGGTCTCTTTTAATAGACAGGACCACCTGTTCCACCCCTCCCATTTTTACCAGTAGATCTAGATTAGTAATTCTTTATCGTAGGTGGAAATGTCTTATCAAATGAAAAGTTTGTAGGAAAAAAACACTAAAATGAGAACCAGTGATGTGAATTTGATTTTATTTATTAAGATCCCTATAGAGCGATCACTGAACCCAGCCAAAATGAACAGGAAATCCTGAGCTTAGGTCAATGATTATACAGAAAAAATAGAGAAGTTGCTAAACCATAGTGTGTAATTAATTACCGTATATAGTATAGCACCCAATCTTACATCATTACATGAGACAAATATTTGGACCCAAATCTGTCTGTCTGTCTATCATTATTGAAATGTTTTTTAAAAACAATAAAACTAATACAAATGAATATAAAGTAAGAGAAAAAAAGAAATCAAGAGAAATAAAAAATGCAACAAAAAAGAAATTAAAGAAAAAATAGAAAAGAAAAAAAGATATTAAGAAGTGGCTTCTGATATTCTTCACAACGGTTATAAGTACAAATATATTTTAACATCTTTCTCTAAAGTTTCATCATAATATAGTAATTTTCTTTCTATAATCTATCCTATCTAATCATCAAAGCCATAAACCACTTTTTTTTTCATTTTACCCAAAAAGTCCATAAAGCTTTTTCATACCAATAAATGTAGATAGTATTAGTTAATTTATCCATCTCAGCAAGATCTGTCAATTACATCCACCATTCCTCCATAGTGGGTAATGTCGAATCTTTCTATCTCTGTGCCTGTAATAATCTTGCCACAGTAATCACATATTGAAATAATCTTTAACTTTTTTCTAACTATCCATTAATCTAAAAGGAAAAATTCTGGCTTCAATTGTATATTAATCTTAAAATCCTCTGTATCAAGGTAATCTTGAGGCTGAATGCTTTGTGTTTCTCTAATCTACATCACTGAGCAGAGAAGCTGGGTGTTTTATTTGTTCCATTTATTGAACCATAGTAGCCTTGTTTCAACTTCCCCTTGTTTGGCTGATTTAATCTCATATCTTCTTATTCAGTTCTTTGCCTCGGGATCATTGTGGTTAGTGGCAGGATCAAAAGGCATTATGCATTCCTTGCTTAATGGTGCTCCATGGGTGAATATGCTACATTAATATTAAAACATAACATTTTAATTGTGTTTTTTTTAATGTGCTAGCAGAGAATAAACTTCAAACTTGTACATCCCAGAGAAGGAAAATTTCACCACTCTCACTTTTATTGGATTTATTCTGCTTTTTAAACAATCCGTAACTGTAGCCACTCACAAAACAGCCGGCCCAGCCCTCACTTGCCAACTTTTTGTTTTTCCAAGAGAGAAACCTCTTTGAGTCAACAGGGACCAGAATTTCTACCTTCTGAATTGGACCTGAGCCCAATCAGCATAGCCAACAAAATGGGGCCTGTCAATATTCTCAACTAAATTGGATTTGTAGTACATCATCAAAGAGGTTGATGGCCCTTACAAAAGTTGGATGAAGCTTCTTCTCCTTGGTTTTCTTCTTAGTTTTTAGAAGCATAAAGTCATCCTGCTGCGCTGAGTTTCATAGCCTTGAAAAGGCAGACAGTTTCACCAGAGTACCTGGTGCAGAATAACACAAAGGATGTGTATACCAATACCCATTATTTCAATGTGCCTGAGTCCTCAGTTGCAGGAGAACCTAGGCATCTAGAAGCCATGAAACATACCGAACAAATCCGGTCAAAGAGCATTAGCACAGCAGTTATTGATAGATTCCCTATCTTTTTTTCTTTTCCAACTGTTGGAAAATTCATCTAACACAGAACAGCAAGGACTCTGTGTGCAGCTACTCAGGAAAAATCATTCTCTTCAGAAACATAATTTCTAGTTTTTCTCTATTTTCAAGGCGTAAATGTGCAAATGTTGCTTCCCTTACTTTACGTGTGCAGATTCTGTTTTACATATTTCATTCTCTCATTAGAGAAGTGTCAGCCTTGGAAGCCATGAAACCGAGGCCTCTGCAGGCTGTCACATAATTACACATGGGAAATAGGGAGGGGGTAGTTTCTCATACAGTTAGAGGGATTGTAGTCAAAACAGAATTCTTTCTAAGAATGTCAAGGCCGTTCTGTGCAGCACCTGGCAGAGGAGTGTCAAGATGGAAGAAGGAATGATTGGAGAATGTGATTGATGATGGTAAAAAGAAGGTGGATCTGTAATCCTCTTTTGGGTGTGGAAAAACCTGGGGCTTCAGATTCAGTTTTTTCCCAGATGTGCCAGTATGGTTTCTTTAATAAACTTTTACTTAGATAAACTCCTATCTGAGTGCTGAGTGATTTATTGGAACTTAGATGGAACGCTGACAGCAAGAAACCTCTAAAATGTTAGCTTTCTTTGTCATAGCAAGAGACTATTTCTTTTTCTGTTTTCCCCTATTAATTAACATTATATAGAGTGAATCATTTCCTTTCAACTTCTCTAATTTTTCTTAGTTCTATGATGTTATTCTTATTGAATCAGTTGTATTCTCTCTATATGTCAAGCCATTCATTGAATTAAATGTGTTACTGTGAACCATTCTGTCACTAAAATAAATGTGCAATTATATTAACTCCTTGCCTTTTTTCCTCATTTAATTAACAAATTCTCATTTAATGAATAATGAATTCTCACAAATCATTACTGCTTCCTATTGGATGGCTTTATACATTAGTTTTAAATATTTTTTCTGCTAACTTCCCCATTGTAGTGCATTGTAAATTTAATTGATTTTCCTTAAACCAGTGGACTGCCAATGAAGAGCATCTGGAAGCTACAGTTTTGTTCCCAGACATATATTCTGACAGTTAATTGAAGCCTGTGAAATTATTCATGTGTGGCATGTTGGTGTACCTCAATCGCTATGACATGTAACATACATTACATGTTTTATATTGTTTATTTTGTGTTGAAATCAAAATAGAGATTTCAAACATGATGGTCAGCTATAAAAACCAAATAAGTTAATAAATATTAGTTAATAAACTAATTGTTATTAATTATACTTTCATTTTTAGAATTTGCATATACCATTATAATAACCTATAATCTAAATGTCTTAAAGAACTGGCTGTGTGGAAAACCCAGGTTTCTAATAACTTATTTAAAATTATTCAAGAATCAAAGTAAGACACAGAAAAAAATAGCAAATATTGTAACTAGATTAATTCTATTATCTTACCCACCTCCTTAAGCAATTAATGTTATGCTATAATCTCTCATTCTTTGTTATGCTATAATCATCCCATTCAATGTTAACAAAAAAGTAAAGAAAAAGTAATGCATATGTAGGTTACTTTGAGCAAATTAAAAATTGATCATGCTACCATTGTTAAATGAACCAAATTATAAACTAATTTCTCCATTAAGTTTATATCAAAAGTCTATAATTTCAATGCACAATTTTATATTCACATATAGTACAATGATACCTTTGCCTTGGATTGTCATGAAAATATCCATAAAAGGTTCATTATTTATAAATTCAAGTTCTCCTTATATTGCCTAAGACAATGTAAAAAGGGATATGGGTTCATACAAAACATTAAGGAGTCAAAATAATATTAAAAGAAAGGAATCTACTGCTTTTCAAAGAAACTGAAAGATGATACAGCAATATCACATATAAATAAACTGCTATATATGTTCCAGAAAGAAAATTAAGTGCTATAAATTCCCATTTTAGCCTTCAAAATATCATTTTCTTGTTTTCAAAGAACTTGGCAGGAAAGGAATGCCAAAAAATTCAAGATGGTGACTTTGGCCATGTGACTAAAGCTCTTTCCCCTTTTTACACATATTGTAAAGATTTCTCTGACAAGAAAAACTCTGGATTGGTTCTATAAATGGGGCAGACAGACAAGCTGGTGCATACCAGCATTATTGAACATGTTTGCAGCTAACCTTCCACTATATGCTGTAATCTTAAAACAAATTTCTCCAAATTCACATTGCATTCACTTAGAGGGGGGAGATAATGGAGAAGGGTTTTTCATAAGACTTCTGACATATTATAACTAACCTGTACATTATTCTGATTGAAAATGTTGACATCTAACTAATGACAGGTGAGATCAATAGGAGCCTGGGATTAGTCTGTTTCTAGGATGCACCCAGCTCATGGAATGGATTCACACACTGGTTGGGTTAATACCCATTCTTACTTACTTTGTCAGTAAAACAGAATTTGGCTGGAATTTAGAAAGCTAAAGTTGCCCAAAATTGGGTTGTTAATATCATATATGGGTTATTATTTTTTTGTGTTACATTGATTTCTGTTTTGGGACCATGCTCTTGATTGTTTCCAAGAACATAAACTGCCATGAATCATATATTTTGATAGCATATAATTTAAATAAACTAAATAAGGGGGAAAAGATCATTTTAAGAAAAATATGTTTTTAATTCTTTACCAATAAAATCAAGATTTTTAATTTCTTCCCTTGATATGGAACATGCCTAATAAGGTTATTTTGTTTTTATTGATTTAAAGTAGCTTAAAGTGAATTAGATAATTTTTATAATAAAGTTCTGTCAAATAAAGTACTGTGACACTGAAAAGTCATTTTTATTTTATAGCTGAAGACACAATAATATATGGCATGTTATTTTAAAGCACTATGGAAGAATATACTGTAGATGTAAAAGTCTAATACAATCGAAAAACTTTTTTAAATAGAAAAAAAATCAAGAATGTTCAAGATAATCTATATATAGAATTACATTTACAGAAATTACAGGTTCATTTCAAATCTTGTTTGGAGCATTTCCATGACCTTCAGCCCCTAGGAATTTCAGAGTGACTTACAATAAATCATAAAATTAAAGCCTACAAAGACTTGGAACAGTAAAAGGCTTTCAAATGATTCCTTAAAGAAAACATATCTGATGCTAATAGATCTCTCCAGTGAGAGTGTTGTAAACTTAGACAGACAAATCTGAAGAACCACCTGCCTTCATGAGAGACCCAGAAAAGGCCCCCCAAGGATGTGCAATTCTCAGCTTTATGAGAGAAGAAATACTCTTAAGTTCCAAACTAATTAAGGCTTTAAAACTTAAAACCAACATACTGAATTTTAATTACAATGTAGCAAGTGTAAATCATTTCAGAATTGCAAAAAATAACTCCTACACCTAGGTCAATTAGCCATCTAGCCAAACAGTATAATTTATGTATTCAGTCATCAGAATCAATCCTATGTACCAATCTAACCATTTTTAGAATCCAAAAGAAATGTAATTAAGTGAACTGAATTTCTTATAGTTCTGTAGCTAGTTAAGTCAGTGTTGCAATGACAGGGGTTTGTTATATTTGACCCAATACAATTCTGCTTGTTCTGTACAGATCTTCAAAATACTCAGCTACTGCCTTTGCAAGAGAGGAATAACCAAAACAGAAGTCCTCTGTTTGGCCATCCACCTCCATCATAAGTTTGCTCTAAGGCCCATTTGCTTTTTTTTTTCATCTTGGCATTTCAATGGCTATTTGGCATGTGGTGATCATTGTGTGACTTTTTAAATTTATTTTTAAACTTGGTTTTATATATAGGAATTGATAAAGAAATGGGATGGTTTTTTTTCAGACTCTTCTGAATGACAGTATAGAAATGTAAATAAATGGGGTTGCATGATTTCTTTTCACTTTTTTAACCAGCAGATGGAAGTAGAATCATTGGAAGTCTGGTATTTTTGTTGCTTGCAAAATGCAAGATTAATGGTGGGATTTGGGAAACCAATCAGTACATTTTTATTATATGAAATATTCTCATTTTTCCTGAAGGTTCCAAACAGAAAGGATTTAAACCTGGATTTAGCACCAAAATGTCAGAAGATCATTTTCAAAAAGACAACTCATCAGCCATCTTGTTGTGGCATAACCAATCCCACATGTTACCTTTACAGGTTAAGGAAGGCTAGAAAGGCCTTTCTTAACCCCAGAGGAGTTGATAACAAACTATTAATGGGCACAGTCTTAATTTAGACCTAAAGCCCAACAGGGAATCTTCTTAAATATCAGCTCAGCCAGAAGCTCTGAGGGAATGGAGATTGTTAATAAGCTCAAACCAGGAGCTCTAAGAGTGAAATGCTTTGGGCATATACTTTGGGCAGATCTCCTGTTATATATTGTGCAAATGCCTTCAAAATGTTTTTAAATTATCTTTGTATATAGACTTTTAACCATATGGTTCTCCTGCTTTGTGCAACTCTTACATGTGTCTCTGTAGCTCTTCTGGGTCTTATGAGAAGAGAACATCATCTGTAAATCTTAACTGATTTAAAAGGTGCCATTGATTTTTATTCCATCTTTTGCCCAGGCTGGTTGGCAAAATACTTCTTCAAGGCAGGCTGAGAAAAGGATAAGTGATACTGTATCACCTTGTCATACACCTCGTTCTATGTTGATTTCCACTTTAAGATCACTAAGGCAAATTGTTGCCATTGTTTTTTCATATATTGATTATAATAAGTTTATGTAAGCCGTGTCTACGCCTTGGTTGAGCAATGCCTTAATTATTGCTTGCTGGAATTATTGAGTCAAACACCTTTTTGTAGTCAATGAAAGCCATGCACAGAGGTATGTTGTACTCATGCCTTTCAATGACTTGCTGAACAACCTGAATGTGATCCATTGTGTTGTAGCCATTTCTGAACCCTGCCTACTCATTTGGCTGTACACTATTTAATGTTCCCAATATTCTTCTTGCTATTATCTTGCTGAAAACCTTGTAGATTACTGAAAGAAGGCTTATTTGGCAATAGTTCTTTAAATAAACTTGGGTCCCTTTTTTGTGTATAGGAATCACTTCAGCATTTTTCCATTTATGTATTTTTTTTCTTCTCTGAGGCATCTCAAGTATAGTTTTGCTAGTATCTTGTGTAAACTGTGACCTTCAGCTTTCAACATTTCAACCGTAACACAGTCATTTCCTGAAGCTTTGCCATTTTCACTGATTTTATGGTACTTGATACTTCCTCCACTAGAATATCTGGCATTTCCTCTTTTGTGGGTATTGTTAGTTTTGAGTGATCTTGATCTTTGTATAGCTCTGAATAGAATTTTCTATTTATTTCTACAATTTCCAGTCTTGTTCTACACACAGAGCCATCTTCATGTTTTAATGCAAACCTTCTTTCTTGTATTTATAAGCTTGCATTTTGCTCTGTTATTCCCTTTATTTTCTTCAGTTGCCTTTTTCACAAGCTTCACATTAAACTGATGTGTTTCTTCTTGGATATATTTTGTTATGGTCTTGCAAAGTTCAACAAACTCCAGTTTATTAGTGAAACCTCTGGTATTCTTCACTGTCCATCATTTGTTAAATTAAATCAATAGTTTCATCAGAGATTCTTGAGCATACAAAGTATTTTTCTGGTAGTACTATAGATGTAACAGATTCAATGATGTTTTTGACTATTTGTTCATTTAAAAAATAAACCTGAAAAAGAGCCAGGTTATGTCTAATAAATTCACCTAAGATATAATAAATTATATCTAGAGCAGAACTAGACATGGTAGACCACTACATATACCTTGGCCAATAGATCTCAGTGGAAGGTGATACAATAAAGGAAACTGAATGGTGTGTTAAATGTGGTTGACAGGTATTCAGCAAATTAAGCAAAATTTTCAAGAAGAATCTCCCCCTATGCCTGTAGAGAAAAGTTTTCAATGAGTGTGTGCTACACAATGAGTGTGTGCCGGTGAAACATAGACACTAACCTCACAATTGATATAAAAATGTAGGCTGGCACAAAGAGCCATGGAAAGATATATGCTCAGAATTACAAGACAAGATAGAAAGACCTCAACGTGGATTAGAGAACAAATGGGCTCATAAAGAGAGTAAAAGAATTGAAAAGGAAATGGGCTGATCACATAGCAAGAAGAACTGATGGCAGATGGACCAAGGCAGTCATAGAATGGATCCCACTTGATAAAAAGCATCCATGAAAGAGACTTAAAACAAGATGGATCAACAACATCAGCAAGTATTGTGGGCCCAATTGGCAAAAGAAAGCTCAGGACCGTATTGGTTGGAAACTTGCGGAAAAAGCCTTCATCCTGCTGTGTATAGAAAATGGCTAAAATGACGATGATGACGACGACGATAATGATGAGACTTTGAAGGGACTGTTCTTATAATAAACTTTCATCAGACACAAATAGACCATAGGGTTATCCATGAAACACATGAAACACAAAACAGAGAATATTATTATTATTTTTTCAATTCCTTCTCCCAACTGTGCTCTAAAGTGGGTAAGATTGCACAATGATTGATGTGTAGATTAGATTGGAATTTAAGGCATAACGTTTAGAAATGTGGTGTTAAAGCTTGCTAATTGCTATAACATGCATTATTTTTATGTTTTCCTGTCTTGGAATAATGATTCCTATTGACAAGTAAAGATCGCTCTGATTTTTATATTCCGAGTCCTCGGAATGGGGCGGTATATAAATTTAATAAATAATAATAATAATAATTTTAATAAACATTGTCTTATCACTTCTTTTTTGGGATGGGTAGTAATTATGTCATACACTAAAATAAGTAGGAACAAAAACTAATTAATTCCCACACAGAGACTTCATATTGAAACATATTATATACCATGTACCTTACTCATGGAATACCCTGACCCTCAGTAATTATTTCAAGTTGCAATTGAAAAGATATGTAATGTTTTATTTATTTATTTATCATATTTATATGGCTACCCATCTTAGCATACAATTAAAAAACTGCAAAACAACTTTTTAAAAAACAACAAATGGGTGGTAGAGGTAGAAGTTAGTAGAAAAAAAAGGTGGTTAGCATTTTTTCTCTCCAGCACTACTTTTTTAGTTTTAATTCCCATTCCTAACCTCAATTTAACCTGTATAATGCAGAAACACCAACATCAGAAGTAACGTATCAGTCCAAGCTGAAAGAAGAATCTCTCTGAAAATAAATATGCTAAAATGGACAAGATTTCAGTGATGAATTCACTATATACGTTATGCATGAAAACCTAAACGGAAATGTTTTCAAAGCTTATGCTGAATTTTATTTCTCTTTTAATAACAATATCATTTTATAAACAATGTAGGCAAAGGCCAGAAACTAGTAAAACAGATATATGACACCCACTAATGTTATTTTTAAAATCAGGGAGTATTCATATCAGTTATCATAAATAACTATTATTTATTCCTCTCAAGATGACTTTACTGTCAGATCTGGCATCCTGCCACTGGCCATAGGCAACTGATAACTCTTCAGAGAAAGATTCGTAAAAGCATATCACACCAAGCTAGATATCAGAGACATGCTGTTAACATGTTAAGCAAAACAGAATAGAGAGGCATATTCTTTTTATTCCAAGATGAGTCATTACTTCTACAGTTGCACCTATGAATATACAAAACTTTGTGTATTGTTATGTATTTTATCAATGGCTAATTAAATAATTATCTAATTTTACACATAATTCAATAATAGATCCATATATTATTGACTATGGATTTTAATCCAACCTCTGATTCACATGTTACTATTTGTTATATACACCATGACATCTATATTTTTCTTAATTTGGATTTTTTATGTTTGCATATGCTGATACCTCTCCATTCCCCCTCACACAGTACAGGTAATCTTGACTTATGATCAGTTGGGCCTGACATTTTGGTCATACATCATTCCAGTCATTCAGTAAAGTACCCACATGACTATCTCACTCAGCAACTGCAAGTTGTTAAGTGGGCAGAGTAAAAGAGCTGCCTGCAGAAAAGTACAGAAAGCTCTCCTCCATGCACAGAAAGGAATTCCTGCACTGAGCCAGAGGAATGAAAGTCAGATCCCAAAGATCTGAGTTTCATTTCTCTGGCCCACCACAGGTAACACCCCCTCCCCCTCCAGTATGTGGAAGGGAACTGCCATGCTGTGCCAGAGAAATGAAGCTCAGATCCCAAACATTCGAACCTACTTTCTCTGCTCCAGTGCAGCAGTTCCTCTCTCCTCTGTGCACTAGCCTTTCTACTCTTTAGAAACATTGCATTTGCTAATTTTCCAGCCAGAAACCTAATGAATGTGATGTTCCTGAATGATTGAAAGATGCTCTTTCTAGACTTCAGAACAATGGCAAGAATAGCGGCAGTTCTCATGATGTTTCTGAAGGCAAGAAAGGCTAGAAAACCCTTTTTACTGTTCAGGAACATTGTGTTTACTAGCTTTCTGGCTGCAAAGTTGGCGAATACAATGTCTCTGAACAGTAGAAAGGCTGGAAAAAAGTTCAAATTGTCAGGATGCAAGCTTCTTTTCTTCAACCCAGTGTTGGAATTCCTTTCTGTGGCATGCAGAACGGTAGGTGGGGAACACTCTGACATTGGGCTGGAGTAAAGACGCTTGCATCTTGAAGAGCTTCATTCTTCCGATCTCCCACAGAAATTTTCCCCCACTGCATGGAGGGCAAGGAAAATCCTTTCACATGAGGCAGCAACTTGAAACCTTCTTCCCAACAAGAAACTTGATTTTCTGGGAAAACCAGCAGAGAAGATTGCAAATGATGATCACATGTCTATAGGATGCTTGGCCAACAGGTTTCCATCCACCCAAAATGCAATTACGTGATCTCAGAAGAGCTATGGCAGTCATATCATACATTTTCCTCAAAGTAGAAATGAAATGGAATGCACTTATTATCAATCTATAATTTCCCAAATTTCATATGCTCCCAAAATCGCCTATATGAGACTTTCTGACATATATATTAGTCCTTTATTTCATAATTAAACCACTCCTTCATATCCATGCATGCATTCATAATCTTCATTAAATGAGATCACCTTCATTCTAATGTCTTTTGATTCACATTCTGTGTATTTAATTTCTGATTCTTTCTAATACAGATCAAAACATATACCAGAAAAAGGCCTGACTTCAATTTAAATAAATAAATGAATCACAGCCTTTGCCATTTGAGATTTTTAGGAAGCCTTAACTGGATTTTTCATATAAGCACTATGCCATAAATATGATTTTTCCTGAAGGTGCCTTTCAGACAGAAATAGCCTTTGAATCAAATAAACAATTCATTCATGCTTAAAATCTTTTGATACATTTTGATGCCACTTACAAATCTATAAATATATTATTTTAGAAATATATTATATTATTCTGAAATTATTATTTTCAGAACTTATTTTACATTTTTCTTTATCCACAGCATCATTAATTATGATGGTGCTAGGCATCACGCTCCACATTACTAGTAGACTCATGTCTGCTGCATCAGAGAAAAAACAATTGTCCCATTGTTTAAATATATTTATAGACTACCAATGGGCCTTAGCAACCTTCCCAACTCTGATATACCATCAATATTCAGTAACTATGTTATAGAGATATATTTGTAACATTTTAACTGAAATAATAAAACTATAAAGGCAAATCTGTAACTAAAAATGCTATGGTTGGCTGAAAAATATAATATATAATAATAATTCCATTTCATTTATAAGTTATCCTGATGGCAATGTGAATTTAACTTCTACATCATCATTTCTCAATATCTCAAGAACAACATAAACATACATTAAAACAATGTCCTGGCAACGTTAATAAATTTTTGTATCTTATATATAATTTTCAGTTCAATTCAATGAGCTTGTAATTGTACTTTCCCATAAATATGGTCATAATCAAGAAACTGTAGTTATTGTAATGATTTCATGACTCAGATGAAAATGTGAGTAAATAAATTCATTTTAATTGCAAACAACATTTTGTAGAATTCCTATAATATTTTTTCTATTAATAATAACTGAAATTTATGTTAAGTTTATATTCTGTTTTCTTATGAAAAGTATATGTAGTACAAAATAACTATGCTCCTAGTTTGACTGTATAAGCATAGATCTTAAAGATTATCAAAAAAAATTTATAGACATATGAGATTTTTTTTCTTAAGTGTTAATTGCTTTGATGTATCATTAATCATTTAATGGTAGAAGTTTCTATCATTGCATAGGCCAGTGGTCCCCAAGCTTTCCAGTTTCTGCTGACTGATGATGCCAGTGATGAAAGGGGAAGAGGGGATGGTTTTGTGCACACATGCACTGCTTCATGCACTCATACGTTTGCACATGACTTGCGCTGCCTGATTCCCAATGGGCTGCAGCCCAGACTGGGACTTGGGGACCTCTGGCATAGGCTACATAACATTCACTTAAAGTCGGCTTATAAATTCAACTAAAATAGACTATTTTTACATTTTTCTGTAGGTACTGTTTGTAGTAAAACATGATTATTTGATTAAAGTTATGATATAGGAAATATAGTCAGTGATTTTTAAACTGTCCATGAGCAATTTTCATAACTGAAGTATCTCTGAGCACTTGTCATAGAATACTTGCATATATTGCCAAGAATAGAAGGGTTAATTCTAGGGTATACAATTAGGTATTTACTAGATAACATTGAAACCCTGTTAATCGTCCTCTACACTTCTACATCCAAAGAAATATAATTCCTGGAAAACTTGCATATTTGGAGTCTGGCATAATTATCTCCTATATTTATGAAGAATCCTTAATATAGTGTAATTTGTTTTATCTGTTTTTATTTTATTGTTAATTTTATATCTCATTTTAATTTTGTATAATTCCTGTTGATGGACATTTTTCTGTCATATTGTTTCTCTTAATTTATCTAATCTCCTCCAAAGTAGATGCAAAAAATTTGCTACCCTTATAAGAAGTAGAAGTTTATATATTTACTGGAAAATAAATAACATCTCTTAAGATTTTAAAGATCTATAATAAGGGATCTAGATCAAGATAAGATGATGAAAGTGATGGGAACAAAACTAAGGTGTGGCATGTTGAATATTCTAATGTTCACATGTTTAACAACACTTAAATGTATATTAAAGCATTCCATTAAAAAAGTATTACCACACATATTAATTACTAGGCTCAAATACTTCAAACATTTATGCAAAGACCTAGTTCTCTGGAGGAGGTTCTAATGTTGTGAAAGGCAGAAAGAAAGAGAAGAGGGCAGCCAGCAGCAAGGTAGAACTCAGCTAGAATGGCTTTGGGGGTACTGTTGGAAGATCTGAAGTATCAGGTTATGGATAGATTTTCATGGAGATAATCTGGTTTCTAAGAGTTGAGACTAACCTGATAGCACATAAATCAATCAATTACAAAGAAGTGAAGCATTTTACAAGAGATTACTGGAATAAATTCAGATATTTTTTAAGGGAATATAAGAACTTAGAAGTACAGAATAGCTCAGAATCAAGTGATGTGGTCCCTCTACCAGAAAGAATCTATAACTTGCATGATTAACCTAGTGTGGAACTAGCTGATGAAAACTAATGTAGTAATATGTATGTTCCTCTTTTCAAAAAAGGAGGACTGTGGGCCATTATTGTTCTCTCTATTTTATGCTGGAGATGACTGTGACCCTCAGCCAGTTATGGGACAGCCAACCCTCAGACAGAGGGAAAGCAAAACATAATCATAATTAGGAGAATCAAATATATCCAAGAAAAGAAACAGATGATTTAGACTAGGGCAGGGAAAGGATTACTTTTCTCCAACTTTCCCATTATCAATTATTAATTTCTTAAACTGTTTTTCTCAAAGCAAATGGTTCAGTAGATTATTTGTTTTCTGCATCAAAATAAATCCTAGGAAAAGGGGGCTACCTATAAAAGTAGTGCAAATATATTCTCAGGAGCAAGTGTGAAACTTCTTTTAAGGGTACATTTTTCCCTAGACTAGAGTAACACCAAGAAACCAGATTGGATTATTGTGGCTTAATGAAACAAACTGCTTTCCTAGGGTATATACTTATTGCAGTTAATCAGGGTCTTCAGTGTTCCAAGAAATATTTTTGTGAATTGTTCTTGTCCAGCCTCAGTTATTGTAATGACATGCCTTCAACCTGTGTTGACAGATGTGACTTTGGGGAGATTATAAATGTACACCATTCTTGCCCTCTACTTCTGTAACACATTCATCTTTTGAACTGAAGATACAATCTATGTCAGTAAGAAGAAAATATTTGTCACAATTGACAAAGATAATATAAACATCCTGAAAAGCATAGCATGATGGTTTTTTTAGCATTATGTACTGTTTCTCTATATAAGCTTTGGACCTGGACTAGTAAGGGAAATCTTAACACTAACTCTAAACAAGTGAAACATATAAAAAGGCTTAGATCCAGAGTAACAGTTTATTCTATCATTTTGTTTTCCCTTAATAACTTCTGCTGAAATATCCCTTTCTTAAAATAGACATAGGCATAGTCTTACAAATTCTGAAATAGCACCTACCCTGTACTTAAATAGGAGGGAAAAGGCTAGGAAAGTCACAACTTCAACTGTTTTGATTCAAAATGTTAACAAAATTAAGACTTCTATAAACTTATGGCACATTGTGAAGTGCTCTGCGTGTCTACTCAGAAGCACTGTCAAAAAATGTCAGGGCAGCTAGTGACATGAAAACAGCTGAAATTTTATTGTCTCCCACAAAATATGTCTTCATTGTGTCTCAAGGTTTTTTAACCTGAAATCTTTGAAATGATCTATAATAGAGTTAGATATCCTGCATACCACAGCTAGAAGTTAGGAATAGGGAGGGCCTGGAGCAAATAGAATGTGTATTAGATAACTTCTGAAGCATTCATTACCCAAGACTTAGGAATATAGACAGCTAGAAAACAATAGAATGATTGCTAGATCATTACTAAAATGTTTATTAGATGATATTTCTTATATATCTCATCTGATCCTGCCGTCCACTTTAGTGAAATTTTATAAAACTTTCTTAATCCTATTGTTTGGGGTTCCTAGGCATTTTCTGGCCAGGACCCCTTTTCTTGGGAGTGCTTCAATAAAAGGAAATAAAACCTGCACCTCGTGTCTGGTGTTCTTCATTGGCCTCAGCACCAGGATGAGACCCAAACTGGGGAAAACACCCAAACACGTTTGTGAATAAGCTAGGTTTCTTACTTTTTTTTTGTTATAGCTGTGTTTTACTGAAATTAAAATTAAGTTTGGTTTTCCTTCTGGTGTACTAGTAAGCAAATAGTACATTTCTAGTAGTTTTATCAGGTTGGCACATAAATCAATTAACACATAATTCTAAAGTTGCAGAAAGTACAGTAAATCAGACAGAAAGGTCTACATAGAGAATGTATATTTTAGCATCTATAGATTTCTCTTCCTGCGAGTTGATGACATTGAAGCCAAAGACATTATTTTTATTTATCATATTTAAGAACTTCCCATCTCCCTCATAGAGGGACTCTGAGAGGTGTGCAATAAATTATTAAAAACATAAAAACAATATATAAATGTTTAAAGAGTCAAGAATTGTTTAAAATTAATGGAAAAGTGAGGGAAGGCCTGATTAATCCAAGGGCTGTGTGTTCCTCTGTGCACTCCAAGCAAGGCCACAACAAAATAATGTTTTACACCTTTCCTGAAGGCTGGGAGAGTGAGAGCCTGTCTCACTTCTGGTGTTCGACTGGCTAGGGGGAAAAGCAGAGAAGCTCTCTTCCGAGACCCTGCCAGTCAGAATTCTTTGGCTGACAAGGTACACAAGATACCTTCCCTGCCTGACTGTTGTTACTCAGATTAAAATGGTTCTGTATAGGATAATGGGTGTAAACATTTAAAAAGATAGTTCTCATCAAAGTGCAAGGGCTATGATTTCAAATTCTGGTAAAATTGTCTATGGATATTCTCAGTAATCCAGGACATTGTTGTCTCAAAGGTGCTTTTTTAAAAGGCAACTGGACTATTTTTTTCTTGAGGAAGAAGAAAATGTTTAGCTTCTCATCCAAGTTCCAATTTATGTAGTCCCAGAAAGAATGAAATCAAACAAGGCTGTGTATAAGCCTAATAAAAAAAGTTAATAAAAACCAAAGGAAGTAAAGAAAAAGATAAAAAAGCCAAATAAACTAAAGGAAAAAAAACATGAATGTGAATTTATAGATACGTATTGATTTATTAAAAATACCATACATAATTATAATTTAATCAATAGAAAATAATATATTACAAAATCTCTACACAATAATATAGATTGCATCATCCTTAGATTAATAAAATTTTAAAAATTGCCTTTTCTAAAATACGTATGGTAAGTCATATATTTCTGAAAGTCAATTCTGCCTTTTTCAGTTTCTCAGAATAATTCTTCTAGCCACCCTCTCTTCTTAATACAGCTGTATTTCATAATAAGCAGTCAGATTCCAAAGCCTTGGTACAGCATATAATTCATCACATTAACATATCTAACATTTAAAGATTATTCCACAAATTTGCTTACATATATTAAAGCAGTATTGGAAAGAGATACCAGATGATCACATGATATATGTATGAGTCAGTGAACTTTCAAATATTTTACACCATCAGCAAAGAAAAAATGTCCATTCTTTTAAATATAATGTTTGATGAGTTCAGTGCATCTTAAATATAACTTTTTGATTAATTTTAATTTCAAATAACATTTTAAAGGAACTGAAGCCATTGATAGGGCATTATCAAACATGTCATTCATAAGTTTCTGTTTGAACTATCCTAGAAATATGGACTTTAAAAATATTCTTAAGTTTTTGATAGAATAGGTTTTACTTCTGTCATGGATTCCATCAAATAAGAAAGCAGGTGCATTGAAGAGGTCAGGGGCTCATATTGGTTGTTAGAATATGTTTACGCTGAAAATGCCACCACTGTTATGAATTGGGAAGACCAAATACAATTTGGAGTTTTTATATATATATATCAGTTGTTACCTAATAATTGCTGTAAATTCATAATCATGATTTCTGCCCATCGGAGTTCCAGTGAGAATTTACAGCAGTTTAACCATCTTCAAGGAGAGGAGATGACACCACAATTTATCAGTCTGATAGCTTGGATAAATAAGGAAGTGTGAAGTCAACTATTCTGTTTTCTGGATGGTTGCTGTCGGTGAGTTAATTGCAAAGATGGATGTTTTTGTGGTCTGCTCATGAGCTGAGCAACTGGGAGGCAAAGGACTCTGTTCATGGCTGACACAAAGACCTGGCAATCCTCATTTCTTAATCACATGCAAAATACAATTACTCTTCAGCTTAGGAGAGATTTTCTTTTCCAGCAGATAAGTACCTCTTGGTGTTTTTTTCATTCTTTCTGGGACTATATAAATTAAAACAAGATTTAGAGACTTAAAGTATATTGAATATTTTGCAAAAAGCTGGATAAGGATGATAAAAGAAAGTTATTAAAGTTATTAATGAAAGAAGGCCAAGACTTACTTTTAAAAGTTTAATTTTTTATAAAACTGCATTGTAAAAATCTCAACTGCATTAACTTAATTTAGTTCTTACATGAGAATGCTTTTTTGTTTTAACATAGTTGATAATGGGCTGGACTTACAAAAGAAAAGAACACAGTGATTTGAGGGAATGTGTGTTTGCTTTGTTTTCTGCCTAATATTTTCACTTTTTAATGATGACCTGCAAAACAAGAATGGCAGCTAGAAGAGAAAGAAAATAACAGTAAAAAATAACATATCCCTTTAATTTGATTTCAATCAATGTTTGATTGATGAATTAGCACCTGAATTGTCTCAGTCACCTGAAGCCAAATTTATGACCTTTGGGAAAGAAAAGTTTGGGTAAGATGGACAATTCTGTAAAACAAATACATGGAGATATCAAACAAATCTCTGGAGAAATAAAATTTCAGTGTTGTCTCAAACCACAAGATGAATAGGGGAAATCTTAGAGAGTAAATTAGAAGTTAGGGATATAGGATTAGAAAGAAGAATGGATAATGTGGTTCTATTGGAACTTCTGGAATTCTGTTTGAAATTTAGAGCCATACCAGAAGCTGAGAATGAAAATATTAGAAGAAAAGTTCAAGTTCAATATATTTTTTAGACTGGGAAGTTGAAGATGATATGCAGGTAAGGACAATTAACCAGAGGAATAGTTTGCAGGTGAGGATGATTAACAGTGGAAATAGCTCGTGGGTGGTCCATCACTGGAGGTTTTTAACAAGACACTAGATAGCCACTTATCTGAAATAGTATAGGTTCTCTGCTTGAGCAGGGGACTGGACTAGAAGTCCTCTAAGGTCCCTTCCAGCCCTATTATATTCATATTGATAAAGTGCATTGGATACATTCATGTTTTGCAAGAATAAGAAATGTTCCAAGTTTTGCAATATCATTTTAATGTAAGATTGAAAATCGATAATGTACATATAATTATAATTGTAGATATAATTATCTTAAAAGAAATTCCAATTAGGAAGTTTACAGAAGAGAAAGGAATATTAGTTTTGTCTGAAACACAAAAGCAGAAAATTTCATTTCATTGGGACAAATTAGAGGGTTTAATTTTTACTTTCTGACAGAAAATATTCTAACTGAATTCTGTTGATAATGCCAGAGAATTTTTGGAAAGATTTAAAGGTAAGCCAGGAAAAGGTTCAAATGAAGATTGTAGAGAAGTTTGCTCTAAAACCACAACAGATGTAAAGGGATTTTGTAAAAGATGACTCTGAATTAGGTGTTACAGGTATTGCTTTTTCTAAACTACTTGCACAACTGTGGATTATAAATGTGTAATGTGAAATATAAATAGAGAAAATGTTCTTCAAAAAAGAAAAAGAAAAATGTTTATTATTTATAAAAAAAAACTAAAACAAGAGATACATATTACAAAAAAAGGATGTAAATGTCAGCCTTGGAAGCAGTTAGAGGCCTCTGCAGGCTGCCACATATTGTTGTGCTATAGATAGTGGGATAGAAGGGG
>JANHFL010007517.1:47715-58082 GCA_032468155.1 Oxyrhabdium leporinum
GAGAGAGAGAGAGAGAGTGAGAGAGAGAGAGAGAGAGAGAGAGAGAGAGAGAGAGAGAGAGAGAGAGAGAGAGAGAGCAGAAGATATGATAAAGTACTACCAAGAATAGATCAGAGCTAATAAAATCAACAAAAAATACATAGAATAATGAATAAATGAGACGTTGGTAGAAACTAAAAATATTCTTACAAATGTTAATACAGAACTAGCTCACACTGTAACATATTATTGAATCTAGCCATAAACCATCTATTGCTTCTTCTCAGTTTTAGTAAAATTTTCAATACAATGATATTTATATAGCATGCTCAAATTCTTAATATTCTATTATATAAAGGCATGCTCAAATTCTTAATATTCTATTATATAGGCACTTTAGAAATTTTGTTTTCTATCTTCAAAAGATAATTGGCATTGACAAAGTTGGTCACAAGAATAAAAACCAAAAATATTAAAGAATGCCATGCCAGATTATTTTTAAAACTGATAAATTATTATAGCTCTATGTATACTGGTTTATATAAAAAAATAAATTTACAACTTAAGAAATGTAATTGAGCCTGTAATTAAGATCATAAGTTGTGACATTCATTAAGCAGTTACCTGACCGTGCCCTATTTTATAACTTTTTGCAGTGATAGTTAAGTAAACACCAGAGACATAAAGCAAACACTGCAGTTATTAAGCAAACCCATTATTTGCTATAGGGGTCGTCTGTGGAAACCAAAAGTAAACATTGTTTTGCATAAAAAACACCATAAATTGTGGTCATGTGACTATGGGCCAAGTGGCCAAAAATGAAGGCCAGTTTCCAAGCATCCAAAATGTAATGTGACTAAGGAGGGCGGCACCATTGTAACTTCGAATCCTGTGTAAGTACCTTTTCTGGAGTTTGTAACTTTAAGTGTTAAGTTGAGGACAACTGTATGCATACATGTTTCATAATTTTTCTTGATAATGAAGCTCAACTGTCCTGTCCTCAATGACATAAATAGTGCAATTATAAGTGAAAAATGTATTAGAATTTCAAAAATCTCTCCTAGGTCAACTTCTCTATATTTCAAGAAGTTTCGAATAAAATACCTATTTTCCAAGCTATTTGGAGCTCTGAATCTCTCTCTCTCTCCCTCTCCCTCTCTCTCTCCCCCCCCCTCTCTCTCCCTCCTTCCCTCTCTCTCTCTCTCTCTGTGTAAAGTCTGGAAAACTTTCAAAACTTACAAAGTATATTTCTTGTACTATCCCCCTGTTGGTCATGAAAAACCAAAATAGAAAATTAATAGTTATACATCAATATCACTTATGCTACGCATTTTATAATAACATGCCACAAAGAATGACTTCATTCCTGTGCAAGGAAAAATGCAAAGAAATATAAAACGCTGATGCTGATAAAAATGTCTACATGGCACAATGTCAAAGTCAAATGGTTTAAAGCCAAATGTAAACCAACAAAAATAGTAGCCACCTCATACAAAGAAAAGGGTACTGACCAACCATATTTTCCATGTCTATATTATTCACTGTGTCCTCCAATGCCCCATCATTCAAATATTCACTAAATTAAATCTGTAAAATTTGTGATCCAATAAATACTATCAGTATTAAAACCACAAGTAACACTAAATAACGTACGCATATATATACTTGCAGTTAAATTGAGAATTTTAGGTTCCAGAATACACCCCCAACATTTGGTTTGACTTATCTATCTACAGATGGGCTTATCCTTGAATATACATGGTAGGAACTACGCACTTATTGGTAGGTGACTTTAAAAGTAGCTGAAAAAAGAAGAACAAATTACACTTTATCATGCAAACAAATCTTATCAGGTAATAGAATAGCATAGTTTATAATGTTTTCTATCTTTTACCCAAACTTTCTCTTTATACAAATAACTCCATATTAGAAACCACCATTAGGTGAAATTATTGGTTCTAAAAGTAACAACTGTAAAGTCCCCAAATTAAATTAATTTCTTTTCTAAAATATCTGAAATATACATCACTATCTCATACAAAGCACTCCAAAATTTAGATGATTTTGTAATCTTGGACAGGAATGGCTATTATACATAATCAAGTGATGATTCCATGGGGCCTGAAAAGATTGCAATAATATGGTATATATAAACATAATTTTGAAAAGTATCAATAAAGCAATATTTTTATCTTTTTTTAAAAAAAAAAGCTTTGACTCAGAATGAGTTTGGACTATTATCGCTTGTTTCATGTACTTGAATATTATTTACAATTACCACCAAATGATACATACTCTGCAATAGGATTAACAAAAAAAAATAGGGACACAGATATCACTAAACACATCAAAGTTGTAAGATTAAATTATTTTGCCTGCAGCATGCTCCTGTAGGATTTGATTTGTACAGTGGGAATATCACATTTAATCTATTAAGTCTTTAGGCAAATTTCTCAGTGTGTTGCTTCTTCAACAGAGCTTGTACTTATTACAAAGGTATAGGAAACTCATATTTTCCTACTTTTCATTAACATTCTAAGGCAGCAACCCTTTATCTATTTTATAAATTGGAATTCAGTTAAAAACATGTTGTAATGAATAGTGTATTTCTATATTTTTTCAAAAACCACTTAACTGTATCTCTAAATATCATGTACAGGTCTCTATTATGAGAGAACAAGGGCTATTCAGGATTCCTTGAATTCTGTCTCATTCATTTCTCTGAGGTGAGTAAATAAAATAAAGCCTATCACCCAATATGAACTTTATCAAATAATTTGGGAGTTCTCTCAATAAATAAAATCTCTCTTATTTATTTACATGCGTGGTTTCCATTACTCTCTAAATATTCTTTTCTAATTTTGTTAAATTTGATTTAGAACATTAAAATACAAACTCCAAAAATGAAAAAAAAATACAAAAACAAAACAAAATTAGGCAAGACAAAAAAATAGATGTGCATAAAAAGAAAAAAAATCATTCACATAGATAATCCCTCCTAGTTGAATACTGATAAATATATTTAAAAAGCATAGTTAATAAGTAAAGCCAACAACAAAGTTAAACTTCAAGCCCCCTGTTAACAATCTATTGTTATAGATTGCCCTCACAGAAAGTTCACAATAGCTTCTAATCTATCATAAACCACCACAGTCCTTGTCTCTGGTCTGTCCAGTATCAAATATTGTTGATTGATTCTTAATAATAAGGCTTTTCCTTAAAATTTTATCTGGGATCTTTCCAAACAATTTGATCTTATTCCCCCAAATCATAAGTCTCTGTTGTAGACTTATATATTTCTGCAGCATTTGTTGTTCAAAAACCAGCAAAAACTACAGATTGAAACCCAACATCTCTTAACAATTGTTTAGATATAATGTCCATTTCCCAATCCGCATCAATCTTTATAAGGAAATCCAGTTCATCACTCATCAGTTCTCTCAACTCTAAGCCTTCTTAATCCATGCCCCTTTCAGCCTTTTCCAACAAATGCAGTTTTCAGATCAAACTCTTTCTCCTTCAAATTTGCCAGCAACGAATTCCATTCCATTCCATCCCATCCCATCCAATTGTAAGTCTGGTTTAACTGCTGCTACCTGTATCTGAGTATCATCTTTGGATTGATTTAAAACCATTGTTATTTTGTCACTTTATTTTCAATTGGACTTGTAGATAGAAAAGCATTGTTTTCAAAGGCTTCCCAGTGGGCTTTATCCTTAAGTTGATGCATTGTTTGTATTTTTGATATAGTCCAAGACTCTCCTGAGCTTTTACAACGAAGCATAAACAGTTCTTCTCAAGGACAAGGGAATTAGATGTACCATAGCAAAATAACCACAGAGAATGGTGAGATAATACTTCACACAATAAAAATGAATGGAAAAAAGAGGTTAAAAAATAAGATCAGACTTTTAAAACTTAATAAAATGGAAAAAATCTCTGTAGTGAAAATCTGATTAAATGTAAATCCAATCAGATCATTTCTACTACCCAGGAAGTTGACATCACCACAATACAGAGAAAGTGAAAGTGATGTGCAACACCAAAATAAAGCAGTTTAAAAAAAATTAAAAATTCACATTAAAATCCAGGAAGAGGTCAGAACAAATCAACAACCAGTTGATTAAGATTTAAACATAAGAATCAAAATAAAAAAGAACCTTCAAAATGTGCAGTTAAAACTGAGGGATGCTTAAAACAAACCAACATGCAGAGAAAAGGAAAAGATGGAGATCCCCCCCTCTGAATGCTCCTACCGAAAATTGCAACTATCGAGATTCCTCTTCCCAGGTAGGTCCATGGTCATCCTAGTCATCTTGGGCCATTCCTAGTAGATCACATTCAAATCTGAGGTGTGTCATTAAAGAACCAGCTTTGGCAGCAAAATCAAGTGTTTGTCAGCAGGAGAAAAAGATTAACCTGTCGCTCAACATGTCATTTTTTGAGAACTCTCTCTCTTCCTCTCTTCCCCCCCCCCCATTATTCTTTAATGAATTATATGTAGTTTCATTGTTATAAGTCACTGGAGAAGTGGAGATGCACAGCACGACAACTGAAATAGGAAAATTATAAGCAAACAAAGAATGGGGCTGGTGTCCCCACAGGTTTCTACTTTTTGATGAATTTGTCAATGCAAATATTTCAGGAAAACTCATCCACTTTACTTTAATCTTTGCTATAGCTAATCATAATCTGTTCTTCGGTTAATGAGGAAACTTATTTTTTCAATGTATCTATTCAAAGAACCTTTAACCTTTTCTATAATTGCTAGCATTATTTTCATGACCAAAATGTCCACATAGTCACAGAAATCATTTAACAGTTTGCCTGTAATACCAACAATGGAGAATCTTTATTATTTACATAAAGATTTACTGACACAAGTATACATTATACAGTATATATATCCTGAATTTTATTAAAACAGTCAAGATATAAATCATGTAATAAGTAAACACAAATATAGAAAAACATATTTCATGCCTCCCCCCCCCTTGCACTCTTTACATATCTTCTCTATAATCACTGGCATGTGTTTCTTGTCCTTCTATAATTAAATGCAGACTTCAGATAGATACATATAGCTGAGACAGCACATAATCCCCGTTTAGTTGTATTATGGATTAATATTTGTTGGAACAGTCAAGTGTTTTGCAACTTAACCATTAAAACATTTTCCTAGGATCTATAAATATAAATCAATTATGTAATTTGATATATCCATTAGGTACAGCATATACATATATTTTAGATTCTCAAGAAACAGAATATTCAAAATGCTGATCTTATTTCTGGGGGCAAATGGTTCCACCGGAGGATAGCTCTGGTAGAAAATACCTGCTTCTGAATCTTCTCCCAGGAAACATTATTTGGAGGAGGGAGAGAGGACTCTCAGCATAGTCTATTGAAAAACCTTTGTTGGGGAGATTCTATCTGTACACAGGCACTGAGCTGTGTAGGACTTTGTTAAGTTTCTACTTGCATGCTGAATTGCACCTGGAACCAAATTTGAGAACCAATGCAAGTAACACATTCCCATTTTCACATAGGCAGATGCATTCTTTAGCAACTGTTTTCCAGTGGCTTTAAAGAGAAGTAGAGCACACCCATTCACAAGGCAATGAAAGCATGAGTAATTCTTGCCAAAAAATTACATTTCAGAAATAGCCTTAATTGGAGCATTAGTTGATGCTGATCAAAGGAGTAGAAATGCCTAGCTGAGTATCTTTTTACATATAATCTTTCTATGACCCTATAATCCATTAATTTGGGGTAGAGTCAGTATGTGACTAGATGGAACTGAGCATTTACTGGCAGGATGCCCTTCCTGACACCACACGAAGTTCACAGATTTTTTTTTCTTTGTACTTTGAGAGAGAAACATTTGCCACTACCTAGGAGGTGAGTGTCTTCACCACTAGGTCACCATGCCACATGGCAATGGCATCCTTTTACGTATAGTTGGTGCCATACCTGAAACTGTTAAATAATCCTTCTTATCTGTCTCTTGTAGATATTAAATGAAATACTGTTCATTTTACATGAAATCTTTGGGAGGAAAAGTATTCAGTATTATTAGTGTGTAGAGATTTGCAGGTTTAGCTGTTTGTGTCTATTGATCCGAAGGAGATTGTTGGATTTCCAAACAGTTGTTCATATACTTCCTGTACTTCTACATTGATGAAGAAATTAAAAATTCTGATAAGATGAATACATCATACATAGGAATGCATAATGAAGTAATTGTTTACTAGAAGAGGGAAGATGAGGACAACTTTCACACTGCTTTGAAGAAGGTACAAAGCTCTTTTTAAAGAAGAAACAAACAATGAAGGTTAATCTTTCATCCCACACCATACTCCAACTGTTGCTGGATTTTATGTCATCTCCACAATGAAATACTGATAGCTACATAAGAAGGTAAGGTACAGTAGGTTATCATCTGCATAATAATGATATCACTAAACTAATATACACAAGGAGTTGTAAAAGTAGAGAAGTAGGCATATAGCATTCGGTATTATAGCAAGCAGACTAGCACCATGGCCAGCAATTACTTTTGTCAGGTGTGTTTGTTAAAGGAAAAGACAGTACAGCATAATCATTCTTTTCCTCTGAGTATGGAACGAAAGAATAGTTGTAGGCTTATTTCTTAGAAAGTTAAGTTTTCAGGCAGACATTTCTAAATTAGTTTCTAAATTAGTGTTTTGGGTTTTTTAAAATCTCAATTTCATCTATACTATAAATAATAACAATCTGACAGAAAATTAGTGCATATATGTTTTAATAAGATCATTCCTATAGGAAATAAATATTGATTTTGCAATTGCATTATTAACTTCCAATAATTTGGAATGAAATTTGAATTATCATGATGAATATATATTGTAATAAAATTAATTTAAAAGCAAATAAATATATCAAGCCTAAACCCAAAGATGTGGCTATCCTGAACCTTTTCCTAACTCCCCTATCCAGTTCATGTCTGTCTCTGTAATGTGATGTCTCATATCTAGGAACTTGCAATGTTATTGCTGAGATTCCTCTCCATCCTTTTCCAGCTGCATATTCCATCACAAAATAATATGTTAAATATATTACCCTCAAATGCTTTCTGCAATGATGAGAGAGAAAACCTGTCCTGTTCTTAAAAGAAAAGTGGATTTTGAAACAGCTATAAAGTCCCAGTTGTCTGAACCAAACAAACATAAAGAGTTGGGGGGTGGGGGGGAAGAGAAAAACAGACTAAAAGAGCTGCAACATTGGATTAACATAATTTTAATCGCTATTACTAACTGAAAAATTACTCCACAAATTTTCTGGCTTTGAACCTACCATAGCCAAAAATAGTTGAGGCTTTCTCTAAGACTAAAAATAGTAAATGAAATATTTGTAAATGAAAACTATGCAACGAACAATTCAATAGCACAATATCTCACATTCCTCACCATTATTTCACCAATAGTTTTTCTTTTTTCATTATTTGAGAACTGGGAGGAATATCTATAAACAGAAGTGTACTGCATGTGCATGAGAGAAATATGCATGTGCACATGAGTATTCCCCCTCTTATGAAATGAATAGAAAGGGAGAAGACAAGGATAGTGTCAAAAGGATCACTTATTAATGACACGGAAGTATATAAACAAATATATACCTGCCATAGCTTTTGTGTCAGGGTTCCATTTAGTTCAAATAATCCACTCAGCAATCAGATTGTAAACAATCTAAATAAGAGTTTATTAATGAGCCATACTGGTACATCTGTGGAAAACCTGGATCTGAACGCCCAGGGTTTTCCCCACCCAAAAGAGAATTTAGAACCACCCTCTTTTGACCATCATAAATCACATTCCCCAATTATAATTAATACCCAGCATTCCGTCTTCTGTCTTGGCGCTCTCTGTTCCAGGTGCTTCACATTACGCCCTTGACATACCGAGATAAAGAATTGTTTTGACTACAACCCCCTTTGCTTCCCATGAGAAGTAATTCTAATCCTAATTATGTGGCAGCCTGCAGAGGCCCCAGTATTTTGCTTCCAAGGCTGACACTTGGTCAGTTTCCATCCGGGGCTTTTCGTCCTGGCTTTTGGAGAATAAACTGGCCCTGTTCTCTTTGTGGCAACCCACAGCTTACTCTAAGAGTAAACTTACACCCTATGCTTTGGAAGTCACACAAGTCCAGTTGTCCCGGTCAGGTTAACAGACCGTGGTTAGAACCAAAGAGCTCTCGGTGTAATCTGAGAAGCCTGTCAGTAGCCTAGGGAAAGTCCTCGTGCTAAATTTGCAGGGTTTTTCAAACTTGGCAACTTTAAGACGGGTGGACTACAACTCCCTTAATCCCCAGCCAACAATGCATTCCGGGAGTTGCAGTCCACCGGGCTTAAAAGTTGCTGGTTGGGGCATTCCGGGAGTGGTAGTTCCCCGGGTTTAAAGTTGTTGGCTGGGGCGTTCTGGGAGTTGTAGTCCACCGGTCTTAAAAGTTGCTGGTTGGGGCATTCTGGGAGTCGTAGTCCCCCGGGCTTAAAGTTGCTGGCTAGGGGCATTCTGGGAGTCGTAGTCCACCGGTTTTAAAAGTTGCTGGCTGGGGCATTCTGGGAGTTGTAGTTCCCCAGGCTTAAACTTGCTGGCTGGGGCATTCTGGGAGTCGTAGTCCCCCGGTCTTAACGTTGCCAGACACCCCCAAAAGCTGCCTCTCTCTGCTTCTCCTTCAGATGGGAAGCAACCCTGGGCAAAAGTGCCCGGCTGGACTCTGCTGCTGCCGCCGATGGCCGCCGCGGTGCTGTCCCTTCTCTCCCTCGTGGTCTGGCTGCTGGTCCGAAGACGCCGCCGACAACGCCTCCCCCAGGCCTCGCCCGTCTGCCTGGAATTGCAATGCCAATAAAGCTGAGACTGGGTCTCGCGTCCCGTGCCTTCTGTCTCTTGGAGGGGGTTGTCTGGGCACTAAGGGGGGCCCCCCTCAAGATGCCTAGTGCCAAGCAAGGGCCCCCCCTCTGCTGTGAGGAGAGATGCTGGACACTCCCACCCCCACCCCGTTCAGCCAGGCCTGGAGGGGCGCTGGGTCTGCTTGGCAGGCAGAAGGGGGGGGGCAATGCCCATGCCAGGCAGGGTGCCAGCTGGGCCCCATCCCTCGAAGGCACCCGCGCGGGGCGTCCCTCGGGGAAAAGGGGTGGCTGGGCAGCGAAGGCCCGAAAGACACCCTCTTGCCAGGCTGGCTGGGCAGCGAACCCTCAAATTCCTGCTCGGGACTACAACTCCCGGCATCCCCCCGAAGGCGGCGCCCAATCCCGTCGTGCCTCGCGCGAAAAGGAGGGAGGAGGGGAGAGAAGGCGGCGGCGGGAAAGGCGGCGGCGCGTGACGTCACGCGCCCCAGCGTCCTGGCGCGCGCGCTCGCTCTCTCTCGCCGCTCCCTCCGCCGACGGGCGGCCCCGCCTTTTCCTCCCGACGCCGCTTGATGACGCCATAGGGCGGCGCCGGCAGCCGCGGCAGTTTGTGAGGGAAGGAGGCGGCGGCGGCGGCGGCGAGAGGGGAGAGCGAGCGCGGAGCCTCCCTCGCTGCCCGGCCTTGTCTTTCCGCGGGGGCCGCGCTTGGGCTCGCTGCGCAGACGGTGAGGCGCGCCCGCCGGGGCCCGGACCCCTCCCCCGGCCTCCCCTACCTCCACCCCACCCGCACTCCACCCCGGGAGCCCCTCCCGTCGTGCCCCGCGCGCGCGGCTGCAGGCTCGCCTTCGAACGCTCCCTCCCTCCCTCCCTTCTTCCTCCAGCCGCTCTCGCTTAAACGCAACGCAGCGCGCGCGCCTCGCAGATCGGGGCGGGCTGACCCTCCGTGGCCACCGTTCGGGCCTAGCGCGCCTCCGTTACCCAGGCTCTCTCTCTCTCTCTCTTTCTCTCTCTCTCTCTCTCTCTCCTCAGGCGAGCGAGCGCCATCCACCCCTCCTCTTCATCCTCGGGCATTTGTATTTGTATTTTTTTATATTCCTCCTCCTCCCCCCCCCACGCTTCCTCTTCCTCCTTTTTCCCGCCCGCCTTTGCGGGAGAGACCTTTGACCTCCTTCTCCGGTTGTTATGTCGGGCCTTTGCCGCCGCATTCCTTGACGCGCGCGCCCGTCGCCTCCTCAGCCGCCGTCGTTTTTTTTTTTTTTTCTTTTTTCTTCTCCCTCCCCTCACCTCAAAGCCGCCCCGCCTGGGGGGGGCCCTGCGCGCGCGCCCACGCCCTCCTCCTGCTGCCGCCCCCCCTCTGGAAGCCCGCGCTCGCCCGCAGCCCCGCCCGAGTAACGGTCGCCTCCTCGCGCCAGGCGCGCTCCCGTCGCCGCCCGCGGCCTGCTCGGGAAACAGAGCCCCCCCCCCGCCCGCCTGCCCGACACACACACGCACACACTTCGCGTGC
>JANHFL010007518.1:4059-14117 GCA_032468155.1 Oxyrhabdium leporinum
GAGGAGGAGGAGGAGGAGGAGGAGGAGGAGGAGGAGGAGGAGGAGGAGGAGATTAGTAAGGATGTACATAAATTGGATTCTGTGAATAGCAAATAAGAGGTGGGATTCATTGACATTAGACTGATATAGTTTAAATTAAGGGGATTAAATCCCTCTGTTGATGGAGCCTAGGGCTGCTGCTGCACCCTGCTCGCTCGTACTTAAGTGGTTGCTCACTAGGATTCCTAGATCCATCTCATAAATGCTGCTGTTGAGCCAGGTACCACCTATTCTATACCTGTTCCTTTATTGTTATATCTTATGATAATTTTGCACTGGTTTCAGTAGCCTTTTCTCCAGTACCAGAGCATGTCAAAACAGCAGTTTACAGTATATAATAAATAAATCTGGCCTTTTGACTTGTTCACCTTTTCACAGAGAGGTCCCAGCTCGTCTGCACTATATGCAATTTATCTAATATTTCAAAGTCGATCACTTACCATCCAAAAAAGCGTTCCGGTGGCAAATTCTGCATAATGTTCTATAGTAGACAGAACGCTGAAAATTAAACAAACCAGCACCAGCAGAAATCTATAAATTTAAAAAAAAAAAGTAATAACCAACAAGCTTTTAATTCATTTAAAATTCATTTTCTAGTCTTTTAAGCAATGCACTTGTTTTATGCAGTCGATGGAGACTGAGACATTTGGAGACATTTATAAATTCATGAGTGGAGACATTTATCTACTCAACTTTTACCAGCCAAAAGACCAAACTTCCCCACATCTGTGGCGCTGATGAAATGATCTAGCATGGTAATGAAATGTTTGCAAACCCAAAACCAAGCTGAAAGGACTTTCACAACCCAACATGCCTGCCCTGAGCTAGGCATACTTTCTAGTGCGGTGGAAGCTTTAAGATGGGTGGCCTTCAACTCCCAGAATTCCCTAGCCAGGAGTTGAAGGCCCCCCGTCTTAAGAGCTGCCAAGGTTTAGAAACACTGTGACCACAATTGAGCCCAAAATTTCTGTTGCTAAGCGAGACCGTTGTTAAATGGGCTTTGCCCCATTTTACGATCTTCCTTGCTTCCTTCCTTCAGTGAATCACCGCAGTTGTTAAGTTAGTAACACGGTTGTTAAGTAAATCTGCCTTCCCCATTGATTTTGCGTGGCGGAAGGTCGCAAAAGGCGATCACCTGACCCTGGGATACTGCAACCGTTATGAATATGAGTCAGTTGCCAAGTATCTGAATTTTGACCACGTGACCATGGAGATGTTGCAATAGTTGTACATGTGAAAAACGGTCATAATTCACTTTTCTCAGCGCTGTTATAACTTCAGTCACTAAATGTACCATTGTAAGCTGAGGACTACCTGTAATTTGGTGTCCCAAAGGTGCTCTTTTGTTTTTTCTTTGGAGGACGTTTCGCTTCTCATCCAAGAAGCTTCTTCAGCTCTTCTTCACAGCTGATGAAGCTTCTTGGATGAGAAGCAAAACGTCTTCAAAAGAAAAAACAGGAAAGTCTAGTTGCCTCCTGAAAAAAAAGCACCTTTGGGACAGCCACAACCTGGGTCATGGAGAATCTCTACAGACCTGTAATTGCTGTTAAATTCTAATATCTCCACCTCGCTGTATACCTCCTTGGCGGAAATGGATAGTGTGGTCTGAAGTGGGAGATTTGGTTGATATGCTATTTTCATCCCTTTTCCACGATTATAAAAACATCCATGCTAACTCTGGTCCTTCCCACTTGAGAATTCCCCAAGCGGTTGATCCGTATTTTTAAAAATATATATTTTAGATAGTGCTTTGAGAGGTTGACATTTCCTCTAATAAGAGTTTCCAAGATTTCAAATTGCAGTTTAAGATGTCTTGTTATCAAAGATAACATGCACCAGTGATAGAGCAATATTGTGCAAAAGTTCTTTCCTAAATGGTTTGCTATCGGTAACCGAGATAGCGGTTGCATTAAGCACCCACATCCTCCAGTTCAGACATCAGTGCAATGAAAAAACACCTCACCCTCCCAGCAACCAAAATGTAATGTGCGTGTTTTGTAATTCTGTAAATCACAGCCCTTAAAAATATGGTCTGACCACGCACTAATGACTTAACAATGGCCAAAAAACAACAGTAGAGGATTTTTTTTGAAATAATTCAAAACTAAGAAACCAATGTTATATCTTATCACTACGCTCATTTCACTTACTTTCATAAATCATAGAATCATGGGGCTGGAAGGGACCCCAGTGGTCTTGTAGTCTAACCCACTGCTCAAGGCGGGAGAACTTATACCTTTCTTGTCAAATGGTTCTCCAGTCTATTTTTGAAAACCTCCAGTGATGGAGCACCAACATGTCCCGGAGACAAGCCGTTCTACTAGTTAATTGTTCTTATTGTCAGGACATTTCTCTTTACTTTAGGATGGATCTCTCTTTAAGGATCTTCTGCCTATTACTTCTTGTCCTGACCTCTGGTGTTTTGGAGAATAGGTCGACAACTCCTCAAATACTTGAAGACAGTTATCATGATCTCCTTAATTCTTCTCTTGGATATGTTAGACGTACCCAGTGGTGGGTTTCAACCAGTTTCACAACCGGTTTGGTGATCGCGCGTGCGCGCACACACCTAACATGTGCTCAGCTTCAAAACAACCAGCTTACCTTCTATGTAGTAACACAGCAGCTACAGCTGAGGCGTGGCAATCCTCTTTGCCATGCAAATCAGCTGAGAGGATAAAAGAGAGAAAAGCACAGGGGCGAGTGGACGGGTCCAGCTGATCTCAGCTGATCGATCGTCGGGAGCTACCAGTTCACCCAAACCTGTCCGAACCGGCTGAATCCCACCCCTGGACGTACCTAACTCCTTCAACCATTCATCATACCATTTAATCTCCATACCCTTTATCAAACAAACAAACAAAAAGACAGTTTCTACTGGGAGAAATTTAGACACAATATTAAAGCGCAGAGATGGCTGTGAGTTCGATCCTAGGTAGAGGCAGTTATTTCTCTCTCGGGGCACAATGAGAATATATCTGCTGAACAAAACTCCACATTGTCGACAGGAAGGGCATCCGGCCAGTAAACACTCAGCTATCTCCATTCAGTTGCCCAGACTCCACCCCGCAAAGAATTATGGGGTTGTTAAAAGGAGATGATGATATTGTTACACTGACAGCAAAAGTTCATAGCTATGGAAAAGTCCATAGCTTTTCCAGTTGTTCCAATAGAAGAGAATCTTTGTAGTTCAGAGTTGAACTGTGAGGTCCTTGATGCTCTCTGAGCTTGGATGTTTTCTTGCAGACATTTAATTACCCAACTAGGTAACATCATCAATGCACATTATCAGTGCAACATTAGTGTCCAGTTGTTGCATATTGCTGTGAAAGCTGGTATCAAAAAGGCTAAATAAAGAAAAGGCAATGCTTTTGAACTGTGGTGTGGAAAATACCTTCGACCATAACAAGAACTTCTCTTTTTGGAGGGGGAAGGGCACAGCAGTACAATTTTATTTTTTACTAAAAACTAAACTTATTTTATTTCCCTAAATGCAATGTTGAATGCTAAAGAACTGAATTTTGAAAGAACCAACACAATTTCCCCCCCTTCTTTTTCTACCTACATCCATCCATACACAAAATAAAAGGGAGGTCAGGAGTGTAACTCCCTTCTGTGGATTTCTGAAAAGAAAATCCTTTTGAATAATTGATCAGGTAGGAAAGTTTGTGTGATACTTGATCATGCTTATTTCCTTAAAGGATACTTTAAGATATGAAGGCATTAAATAGTGCAAGAGAGTACAGTAATTGTGATGGAAATTTATTAGAGTCGCTGGCGGAATACGTTCCATCCAATTTCTTGAGTTGTTTTGACTACCCAGATCTTTCATTTAGTTGGGAGTTCTCCACAACACATTTTCATTTGAAACTCCCACAATGAATTGGTGTATACTTAATTAGCCATGTCTTATTTGGCAACACTGGGAGTTAGTAGTATTAAATAAATAAATTGGGTTAGCTTTCTGAATATTTGTTTGCCCCTAAGATCTCTTTGCATACATAGGAAAGGAAGAACCACTTATAAAGGCGTGAACTTTAAGTCCTGAATTTGTTTCCCATCCCCTTCTAATTACAGAACCCTGAAGTACAAAAATGCATGAAGACTTGTGTGTGTGTGTGTGAACCTGTTCTCCAAAAGATCTGAAGGCAGGACAAGAAGCAACATGTGGGACCTTATCAAAGAGAGATCCAAACTAGAACTAAAGAGAAATTTCTAACAGTAAGAACAATTAACCGGTTAAAACAGCTTGCCTTCAGAGGTTGTGGGCGCTCCCACACTGGAGATTTTAAAAACCATTTGTCTGGAATAATATAGGGTCTCCTGCCTGAGCAAGGGGTTGGACTAGAAGACCTCCAGGGTCCCTTCCAATTTTGTTATATCTGCATTATCAAAGTTAAATGTAAGTGATGCTCTGTTTTTTGAACTATTGGCAAAGGGGCTGTTTGAAAGCTGAAAATAAACAAAAACGAAACATCACGATGTCTCCAGCCGTGATACTTGACCCAAAATTAATAAGCAGTCTTGCAAATTTCTGATATAGTTTGTAGTTTGCATTGATTATAAAAACAAGATGTGCATTTGAAAGCTGGTAAAATCAGGATGAGGAACCTCTTCCATCCTGTTCCCTTAAATTTAATGAGAAATGTAAGTAAGCCTACAAAAGGAGTCAGTATTGTAAGAAAATGTTTGTCCTCAAAAGCAACAAGAACAGATTGTGGCACTTGTGGTTTTAAATTTGCCTCATTTCCATACTTATGTTCCAGGTTTCACTGTGTAAAAATAAAAAAAAAACCTCAAATGCTCAGGTCCAAAGCCTCCTATACACACCGCTGTCACCTAGACACACCTCTAGACACACCTTTTGCGAACACAAAAAACTCAAAGGCCTTTCAAGTATTTCATATTTGTAAAAGCTTTTTAGAGAGGGTTAAATCTCAGCTACAACTGGACTTAGTTAATTGTTCAAAATTTAAATCTACGGAAGGAAATCTGCTTCGGTTTTAGGCTATAAATCACAAGTAAAATCCTTGTCCTTTGAACTCAGGCAGCTCCCATCCTTCCCAAATTCCCAAACAGTTCATTTAGTGACCGTTCAAAATTACGACAGCACTGGTGGAAAAAAAAGTGACTCATGACCATTTTTCACACTTATGACCATTGCAGCATCCCCATGGTCACGTTGTCAAAATTCAGATGCTTGGCAGCTGACTCATATTTATGACGGTTGCAGGGTCCCGTGGTCATATGATCACCTTTTGTGACCTTCCCAGCTGGCATCCAACAAGCAATGTCAATAGAGGAAATCAGATTTGCTTAATGACTGCATGATTCATTTAACAATTGCAATGATTTGCTTAACAGTTGTGGCAAAAGGTCGTAAAACTCACTTAACAACTGCCTTGCTTAGACTAGCACTGATGATGTTACCTAGTTAAGGTAATGAAACGTCTGCAAGAAAACAACCAAGCTCAGAGAGCACCAAGGACCCCACAGTCCTCCTCCTCCTCCTCCTCTCCACAAAACCTTCTAGTTCTGTTCAGGTTACGTAGTTGGGTAATGAAACATCTGTAAGAAAACGACGAAGCTCGGAGAGGACCAAGGACTCCTCCTTTCAATCTTGAGCTACCAATATTCTCCTTTACGGGTTCAGATCAATTACGTGAAAATGTTTGTGCAGTGTGATACCTTGAGCGTGGTGGGAGAAAAGCTGACCCCACAAAACAAGATTGCAGTGGGTTGTTATGGAATCCACAGACTTGTCCCAGACCACTAATTCATTGGTTCCATCTCCGGGATCATGTTTCATCTTGTTCAGCCTTGACATTTTGAGCATCATGCTCTTCTCTCACATCCAGCTGCTCTGTCAATACTCATTAGCATCCCTGTCTCGATCTGCCTAATAGCTTTGCTAGCCACATTTAGCCTCTCTCACCCTGACAATCTGATGATTTAATATCCTGGCTAATTATCCATTGTCTTGCAGTCAACTTGCCAACTCCTGATGGGTAATTCAATTGACCATTTCAACAAACCTGAACCTTTTCAAAGGATGCCCTCTCAATGGGCCAGAATAATTTCATCCCTCCTTTTTATTTTGTGAGTTTGGCTTACAAAGGTTCCCTAAAATCTATTTTCTACTTCAGATTAACAGAATTGGAAGGGACATCGTAGGTCATCTAGTCCAACCTCCCCCTGCCCAAGCAGGAGACCCTACACCGTTTCTGAAAGATGGTAGTCCAGTCTCTTCTTGAAAGCCTCCAGTGATGATGCTCCTGCAACTTCTGAAGGCAACTTCTCTTCCATTGGTTGATTGTTCTCACTGTCGGAAAATTTCTCCTTATTTCTAGGTTAAATCTCTCCTTGTTCAGTTTCCATCCATTATTCCTTTGTGTGCTTTGGAAAATAGCTTGAACCCCTCCTCCTCTTTGGCAGCCCCTCAAATATTGGAAGACTGCTCTCCTGTCTCCCTGGTCCTTTTCTTCACTGACTAGCCATGCCCGGTTCCTGCAACCATTCATCGTATGTTTTAACCTCCAGTCCCCAAATCATCCTGGTTGCTCTTCTCTGCACTCTTTCCAGAGTCTCAACATCTTTTTTTATAGTGTGGTGCCCAAAACTGGACGCAGGATTCTAGACCAGTTTTCAGACTTACGACCGTTGCAGAATCCCCATGGACTTGTGATCAAAATTTGGGCGCTTGGCAACTGGCATGTATTTATGACGGTTGCAGTTGCCCATGGTCATATGAGCCCCTTTTGAAACCTTCCAACAAGTGAAGTCAATGTGGGAATCCAGATTCGCTTAATAACCACCTGATTTACTTAACAACGGCAGGGATTCGCTCAACAAGAGTGGTAAAAATAGATTGAAAAATGGGACGCAATTCACTTAACAATGGTGTTGCTTAGCAATGGAAATTTTGGGCTCAGCTATGATCGTAAGTCGAGTAGTACTTATATTCAGAGCCAACTCTGAATATAAGATTTCTTGGAGAAGGTCAACCAAAGTTGGCTGGATGTAACCACCTATAAGAAAGCTCTCTAAACTCTAAATTTCTAGTAACCATTTCAATGAATTCAGGAGCTCAATTCCTAATTATTACCTGGTCATGAATCATACACAGTTGACTAGGTATAACCACTTATATGAAAGTTCTTTGACTTTCAAGAATTTGAAAGAATACCCTGAATTTTGTAAATAAAAATGGCAACAGCTCACAAAGATTATTACTAAGAGAAATACACGTTATTTCTGTAGCAAGGAAGATAAAGCAGGAATGGTTAACTTGATTACTTTATGTAAAGAGGAAAATATGTTCTTATTTGGATATCACTTCTGGAATTCGTGCTTGTGAAGGAAAAATAAAATGAAACTTGGTTCTGTTGATTGGAAAGATTTGGTGTTATAGAAATGGCTAGTTATATATTAATATAGAAAAGCAAAAAAGTCGAGGCTGGAGTGTGTTTATTTTGTACTGGGCTAGGAAAAGTTGGAAGTCAGTGCCCCCTTTCCCGCCCTTAATTTCCTATTCTCTTTTCTTTTCTTTATCTTTTTGTATTTGATGTTTTATATAATAAAATAAAAATGATTAGGAAAAAATGAAAAAGAAAAAAGAAAGGGGTGCCGTTCTCTAGATTGGTCCCAGCAGTGGCTCCCTATCGACTCCTTTTCATTTTAAGATGAAAACGGAGGACCGTTCCAGCTTCTAGCAATTTCTTGCAAATTGCTGTATTCATGATCTCCCCAAAGGAAAATAACCCTGAATGCAAGACAGCTCCCCATCTAAAGAAAGCTTAGACGGGGTATAAAAGGAAAACAGACATAAGTGCACACGGCGTATTCTGTACTGCCACCTGTCTTACCATCTTGTCAAATGCAGTTGCCAAATCCCACGGAAAGCAGCGTGGAAGAGATTTTTCCTCCCAATTGATGGGTGCATACAGCTGAACGCATGCATGCAAAAGGCTGGGTACAGAGCAGTGTTTAGGGGGATAGGCCCGGATGAGAGACCGCAGTAATGCTACCCCAGTCATTCTTTGCAGGCTGACTTACTTGCACAGGGGTGGAAATTCTCCGTTTGTCACCCAGAAGGGATGGAGAAAGGCAAGGCATAATAAATCTGGCACGTATATAAATATCGCAATGACGTACACATGCTCCTAAAGAAATCCAGACAAGACCAAAAATAAAGTTTCATTAAGGATTAAAAGGAGCAGTTTATATAAAATATGACGCTGCATCTGGAAAAATATACATGCTAAAATTGTCTCTCTCTTTCTCTTATGAAAACACAGAGAGACCGTAGAAACCTAATTTCATCATGCATTTTAATAAGTTTAAGGGCCTCATTACCAGCAAGCGACTGTAAATAGACTGCTAAACTGGATTGGGTGGTCCATTTTGTCTGTTCTACCCCATCTAAATTTGGATAGAAATCTTGGCAGAAAGCCAGAAAATACAGTCTCATTTTTCCCATTTCTGTTTGCAAAAACCTAAATGGTTGACAAAGACTGCAAGAAAATGTATGCATCTTTATTATTCCCAAATCAGTACAATCAAGAATCAGCGAACACACAGGTAGCCCTCGACTTATGAAAAATTCATTTAGTGACCGTTCAAAGCTACAATGGCACTAAACAAGCAACTTATGACCGCCTTTTTCATACTTAGGACCGTCGTAGCGTCCCCGTGGTCACGTGATCACAGTTTGGATGTTTGGCAACTGGATCATAGTTACGACGGTTGGAGCGTCCCTGGGTCGCGGGATCCCCTTTTGCGACCTTCTGACAAGCAAAGTCAATGGCGAAGCCAGATTCGCTTACCAACCGTGTTACTCGCTTAACAGCGGCAGTGATTCACTTAACAACCGTGGCAAGAAAAGTCGTGAGATGGGGCAAAACTCCCTTAACACATGTCTCGCTTAGCAACATAACTCTTGGGCTGAATTGTGGTTGTTAAGTCGAGGACAACCTGTACTCTGATTGCTGAAAATGCAAAGGTTTAGTAATAAAAGCCAAGGTGTAGCGTGAAAAAAAGAGGACCTAAGATTGGATATCAAGATGACAAGAGTTATGGCAATAGGTCTTAGAAGTGGTGGATGGTTTTTGCCTTTTAGGATCAATCATCAACATTAAAGGAACAAGGAATATACAAGGAACCAGCCATGAAAACTTTAGGGAAAAAAAAAAGAAATTCAAATACCACGATACGTCCAAATCTATAAAGACCTGAATCGTGCAGAGCATTCTATTTGTAGGAGGAGAACGGGCTGAGCTGGAAGGAGGAGTTAAACATGTTATTATCCTTGTTGCTCTTCTCTGCACTCTTTCTAGAGTCTCAACATTGTTTTTACATCGTGGTGACCAAAACTGGATGCAGTATTCCAAGGCATTATAAAGCGGTATTAACACTTCACTTGATCTTGATTCTATCCCTCTGTTTATTTTTTTCATCCGAACTCAACATTTCTTGGGAACCAGATTGTGCCTATCAAGGAGATGGGCAGATAGAATTTTATTTTTATTTTTTTTACCCAAATGGAATTCTTCGATAAGGAGAGACAGTGGGATCTGCAAGCTTCTACTTGCACTCTGATGCGGCTTCATTATCTCACAAAGAACCAGGCCTTTCTTCCCCCTGAGATCAAGGGGATTTAAATTAATCTTCTATTTAGGCCTCACTTCATTATTTCTGGGCTGACTTTTGCTAAATGGAGCTAAAAGTGTGCTAAGCACCGGAGGCTGGGCTTCACTTTCAGAATCAGAATAACAGAATTTAGAGGGATCTTCGAGGTCATCTAATGCAACCCCTGGGCCAGGGCAAGGACCCTCTTGCCATCTTGGACAAATGGCTGTTCAATCATTTCCTAAAAATGTCCAGAGAAAGTAAACCTTCAAGAACAAAATCAGTGTGACAGCAGATTCTAGCCATTACATCTTTAAAAATTTCTTTCTTTCTTTCTTTCTTTCTTTCTTTCTTTCTTTCTTTCTTTCTTTCTTTCTTTCTTTCTTTCTTTC
>JANHFL010007518.1:14217-32417 GCA_032468155.1 Oxyrhabdium leporinum
GGAAGGAAGGAAGGAAGGAAGGAAGGAAGGAAGGAAGGAAGGAAGGAAGGAAGGAAGATTATAATGAGAGTGAAGGAAGGCCTGAGGAAAGTTTTGCCTTAGCACTTGGCCACCACAGGTGCCCCTGACATGAGTGATGTTGAGCTGGCCAAGCCCAGCCTGGCCACGCTCATCCCAGCCACGCCTACCCTGCCCCCACCCCACCCCCGAGGTCAAACATAACCCTGATGCGGTCCTCAGTGAAATCGAGTTTGACACCCCTGATCTAAATGATCTAACCATTTCCCACACAAACCCACATAGTTAAAGTTCAAGTCCTCCCTCCCCCTTATTAGACCAGGTCACATTGTCCAATGGAATCTACTGGTATTGTTGTGAGAAAGCCTTTTGGTTCTGGTTAACACCTGCCAGAACATCCTTGGTCCTCACGGTGGACATCTTGATGTCTGGAGCTTAATTCCATCTCCCCCTTCCCTCCCCCCATAGTTCCTTGGCGAGCTGAGAAGCGATAATCATTGCAACAGCAAAAAGTGCCTTTTGAAGCTTGACACATTCATTTCGTGACCCTTTAAAATTCAAATGGCACTGGAAAAAAAACCAAACAAACTTAAAACCAGTCTTCATAATTATGATTGTGCAGCATCCCATATGGGCACATGACCAAAACTGGGGTGCTTGGCCATTGGCCTGTATTTATGAAAGTCGCATGACCTTGACGCCCCTGGTGAGAAAAGCCAACCTCGTTTAACAACTCCATTCACTTAACAATTGCAGTGATTCGTTTAACAACCTTGGCAAAAACAAAAAAAGAAGTCATAAAATCAGGCCCAACACACCTAACAATCACCCTGCTTAGTAATGCAAATTCTGGTCATCTAGCCATCCATGATGGTGACCGGGATGTTCCAAGTGAAAGGATCAAAAACAGTCAAGAGGACAATCACAACTGCAATGAAATTAAAACCTTGCCCCTTTTTTTGTGTGTGCATCGTGATACACACAAAAATACAAACATACTGTCAAGGTTTTTAAGTGACTCACTGGCAGAGTTGTAAAGTGGATCCCTGCAGCTGTTAAATTATTAACACAGTGGTTAAGTAAATCTGGCTTCTCCACTGACTTTGCTTGTCAGAAGGTCACAGAAGGGGATCAGACGACCATGAGACACTGCAACGGTCATCAATATGAGTCCACCATCCAAATTTTGATCACATGACCATTGGGATGGTGCAATGGTTGTAAGTGTCAAAAAAAGTCGTAAGTCCCTTTTTCCATTTCCATTGTAACTTTGAACAGTCACTAAACAAACTATTGTAAGTCAAGAACTACTCATATAAGAGAAGAATGTCCATGCACATGGATCTTGTCCATACTGTCTAGAAAGAGTGCAGAGAAGAGCATCAAAGTTGATTAGGGGACTGGAGGCTAAAACATATAAAGAATGGTTACTGGAATTGGATATGTCTAGTTTAATGAAAAGGAGGACTAGGGGTGACATGATAGCAGGGTTCCAATATCTCAGGGATTGCTACAAAGAAGAGGGAGTCAAGCTAGTCTCCAAAGCACCTGAGGGCAGGACAAGAAGCGATGGATGGAAACCAATCAAGGAGAGAAACAATCTAGAACTGAGGAGAAATTTCCTGACTGAACAATTAATCAGTGGAACAACTTGCCTCCAGAAGTTGTAAATGCTCCAACACTTGGAAGTTTTTAAGAAGAGATTGGACAAGCATTTATCTGAAATGGTATATGGTCTGCTCGAGTAGGGGGTTGGACTAGAAGATCTCCAAGGTCCCTTCTAACTCTGTTAATTCTATTTATGTGGGTAACCATGTCTGCCTCTGTGCTTCCTCGAGAGAAGCACTATCGAGGCAATACAGTAGTCAGCAACCCTGAAGGTCCATCTGTCCATTCCAGAGAAAAGAGAAATATCTTTCATTTCATCTGTTTTGCAGGTGGGGTTTATTTTTTCCCCCTCCTGGTTGTTTCCAACAAGTAGTCTTCAACATCTAGGACATTTTGGTTTCCCAGGCTAATTAGATGTCATTTGAAAGCGCTCCAAAATATTTGGATTTCCTCCTGAAAAGGGAAAAAGACAATGAGTAACGATGAAACTGGCTGGTAACCAAAGGTGATACAATGATTAAAGTGGAATAAGCAGATATAATGACAGCTGAAGATGGACTTGAGGCTGCTTAGTAAACCTCAAATGGACTAAACAGTTGACACTATTCTGAAAAGTATCTAGATTAGGGAAATGCAGTGCAAATAAATCACCGGGAGTCTACTTTCACAAAATTAACCTGATGTTAATCTCATCTTAGCCAGAGACCATGAGTTCAAGTCCCACTTGAGCCACGAAAGCCGTCTGGGTGATTTTGGGGCCAGTTACTCTCAGCTCAACCCACCTCACAGGGTTGTTGTTATGGTGGGGGAGAATAAGAGGAAGAAGATGTGCTGGATATGTTTGTCGCCTTGAGGCATTGGTAAAAACAATAAAGGCGGGAAATAAATAAACCTTCAAATCAGTATTTGATGGAACCTTCCGATCTAGCTTTTACCATTTTACTGGGATTATTTTAAACCCAGCGGCGTTGGTCCATCCTCATCGTAACCAAGTTAGAGGTCAATAAACACCTGAGTATTTTCTGCTTGTATTCCTTGCTACTACCATCGAACTTGCAAAATGGGATGTTAATTTAAAACCTACCCTTTCGTTACGCAGCTTCTAAAAAAAATTGACATAACCCTGTATTTCATCAGTTGCAAAAGAAAGAAGTAAACACGTACCTACATTGGTGTACTGAAGACACCATACAATTGTTTCTCATTGAACCTGATAAAAGAAGATAAGAATCACTGGTTGCACTATGTGGTGTATTCTTATTGAAGAGCTATCGAGTATCAATCGTAGGAAAGGTTTCAAACCATGAGACAATATAAATTCCTGTATGCCAGCCGGTAATTGTTACCTGATTCCACAATCAATTATACTGAGTGCCCTTGTATGGTCTTGTTAGGTTAGTTTCAATCATTATTAATGTGCTGGAAAAAAAGACACACAGACACCCTGCTCCCCATAACCTTTGATGACGTGAAGGTTGTAAACTCTCATCATGAATTATACAGAAAAATTGAAAGAAAAGGCACTCCCCCCCTTTTTTTTAAAACAAGCCTATTCAACAGTCGCTTTTTAAAAAATATCCTAGTACAAGTATCTCACACTCCAATTAAAGGAAGCGTATTTATTATTTATTCCTCTAAAAGGCTGATAAATCGTCCCGCAGAATAGAACTTCCCACAGTAGTATAGACCAAAAAGAGATCCATAAAAATACACTAACATTTCCTTTTGGCAAAGTTGCATCCTGCCATGCTTAGAGATATTAGAAATTGGCTCTCTTCATTGTAACTCGTAAAGCCTCTGAAAAGTGGGCGAGACTGGAAAGATGGAAGACAGAGATTCCTCCATTCGTAAAAATGCTCTTTCATAGGTACAGCTAGTCCTGGTGTAGCAGCTGCCTCATTTAGTGACCATCCGCAGTTACCGCGGTGAGGAAAAAGTAACCTTATGGCACGTGCACAGGTCTGTAAATCACAGGAGAGCTGAAGTAAAATCAGAAGCACATAGCAACCGCTTTGCTGCTGCCAGTTGTGCTTGCTAAACAAGGACTGCCTGTGACAAGTTCACACCACCTGTATTCAGTTCTGTTACGTTCATCTGTATGTTAATGCACTATGCGTACCTCGGAGTCCAAGGAATGTGGGCAACCTTAGGTTAGCTTGCAAGGGTCACTCTCAATTAACAGTCCTTGTCAAACTGGAACTGTGCTTTTGCTATTGCAACCATTATCGCTTCTCAGCTTGCCAACGAGCTCAGTGGGGACGGGAGATGGAATGTAGGCTCAAAGACACCAAGAAACCCAGGCCTGAGAGCCAAGGACACTTCGGCAGGTGTTTGCCAACCCTGAAGAGTTTTTCTCATAACAATACAATGACACTCAGTTGGACAATGCGACCTGCACTAATACGGGGGAGGGAGAATTCTATACTTTAGTTATGTGGGTTTGCGCGGGAAGTAGCTAGATCTGGTTTTGCCCTCTTAAGTGCTGAAATGATGCACTCAATAAAGTTTTGCACTAAGAGACTGGATCGTCTCAATCGTGCCTGCTTTGGTTGGGTTCGTCAGTCGTAACGTTGACAATCCTTTCTTCGGCAGGTCAATGCATTCTTTAGTGTGTGTGTGTGTGTGTGTGTGTGTGTGTGTGTTTAACTAGAAACCAAAAACACAAGAAACATAATCATGTCATTGGACTGCAGAACGCTACAATCGTCCGTAAAAATGAGCCGGTTGCTAAGTGCTCAGAATGTGCTCCTCGCTCTCCTTCGGGTGCAATGCCCACAGCGCCCACCCGGACTTGCGGCCAGAATGAGCGCATCTTCGGAGTAGCGCCCGTCGACCTCAGGGGGCTTTATGATACGCGCGGACTTCAACTCCCAGAATTCCCTGTACTTCGTCATGCAGCGGACACACCCAGCCACCCGACCCCGAGGCCTCTGCGCAGGCGCAGGGCACGTGACGCCACGGGCCGCCCTGCGCGCGACCGCCCGCCAAGTGGACGTCATTTCTCTGCGCGGCCGCTGCGGTTTACGTCATCGTCCCCCCTCGCCGGGGAAAAAATGGCGCTGGCCTGGCGGAGATGCTTGGCGCTGTGGCCGCGGCCGAGCTCGGCCGGATACGCGACCTTGGGAGGTAGGCCGAAAGCCAGGGGATGGTTTCCCCTTCTTTCTCTCCGGGGCATGGCGAGGAAGGAAAGAAACCAGTCGCCCCATATGGTCCGTTTGTCTTTCAGACGCTGCCCAGCCGCAGAGGAGAGGCACCCTGAAAGAGAGCCTGGCTGAACGCAGAGCCCAGAAGGAGCTGATCTACGTAAGTCCCTTGCGCCCTATCGGAAGGGAAGGGGGGGTGGGTTGTCCTGCGTGGCTGATACTCACGTCGCAAAGGGGCGGGGCCGGCTGTTCTCTTCATCGCTCACCCCCCCCGGAGGGGGCTGGCTTTAAGAACGCCCTTTAAAAAAAACAAAACAAACCATTAAATGCAGAAAAATGGACCCGAATTGAGTTTTGCGGTGTCTGTGGAGATTCTCCGTCGTCCAGGTGAGGGTGCTTTTTTTTTTTAAAAAGGCAACTCACCCCCCCCCCCCCCCGAAGGCCTTTTGTTTCTCATGGTTGGAAGAAATATCCTTCTGGGTTCGGTCCCAAGTTGGGGGGGAAAGACACTGGAAACATGGAGACTGCTTGGAAAGATGGTTTAATTGATGGACAGGACCACACGAGTTTGAGGTCCTGGGCAGCTGAACACATGGAGTTGAGCAGTATTTATACCATCTCTTGGGCTTTGCCCTTGAGCTTCCTGTTCCTGTGGCAAAGGCATGTATTCTATTGGTTTCTGTCAGACTCCCATGGGGCTATGCAGCACTGTCTTGAAGTCAAGTTTGGTTGAAACTTGGAGGGCTTATGTTCTGTGGGAAATTCCTATTGTGTCTTAATGGCTTTGTCCTGGTTTGGACCGTGAGTTGAGGGCTAATTCTACCATTCTACCTTTGTTCGAAATTTGGGCTCCATTCTCGTCATAAGCCGAGGACTACCTGTATGTTTCCTTCCATTCTTAAGAGGCTTTCTTATATTTTGAAGTTTTAAACAAAATAGTCAGAGAGGGGTTTTTTTCTCCCTGGTGAGTGCTTATACTGCACTTGACAAAATCAAGTACCAGTTTTTGCAGGCTTTGTTAGCCAGGCCAAATCTTAGACTTAGAACTTAGTATAAGTTTCTTGTCACTTCACATGTACATTAATTGGCATACATTAAAATGAAATAGCATTGCATACAGCTCTTAAAGGGTCACCACCTTCAATTTACATAAACATGAGAAAAATAAATAAATACATACATACATACAAAATCATACATACATGACACAGAGAAACTCGACAGTCTGGTTCGGATGTATACACATATATGGTGAGAAAAACAAATCTTGTGAATTTACCAGATGGATGGACTAGGGAACAAAGCTGTTGCAGAATCTGGTAGTCCTGCTATAAATACTTTGAAGCCTCCTTCCGGAGGGGAGCAACAGAAACAGACCGTAAAGTGGGTGTGTGAGGTCTCTAACTATGCTTTGAGCTCTAAGCACATAGTGCTTATAAGTCCCTGGGTTGTCCTTTCTTGGGGCTTTGCCTCTTAGGCAGAGGTTGCTGTTGATTACCCAAAAGAAAAAGTGGCTTGTGTAACTTTGTCACAACAAGACACAAGAGCACAATTGGAGTAAGCACAATGCTAATGTTCTAGCCACAAAATGCTTGTGCTGCAGCCAGATAATCCAGACAGGATGCTTTTCCTGCTGGGATGCGCTAATGATGTGTGTCCTTTGTACACTGATTAATGATCACAAAATTAAATTTTTGTGTCATTCAAAAAAAAAATTTCTGGAAAAGAGAAAATAGTATTCAAAGTACAAGTAAAAATCATGGTTAATGCCTATGCAAATAGGTGATGCAGATATTTGAATCGGTGTCTTACTGAGATTTTTGTTCTGCAATGTCTGTTAGGGCAATACTCCGAGATCTGAGAAGATGGAACCTGATCAGGATTGGACAAGCGTCTATCCAACTGCAGCTTCTTTTAAACCTTCTGCCGTGCCGCTTCCTATTCGGATGGGCTACCCAATCAAAGGAGGTACAGCTCTTGAAAAAGAAGGCAACTTGGAACTTGTGAAGGTGAGATTCAGGGCTGACTGCGTCAACATCCATATCCTGGGTCTTATAGGAAGCATACTGGGACCTTGGCAGAACAAGTCCTTAGAACAAACTATTATAATTATATGAGAAATACCCTACTCTTAAGATAACTGCAAGATTATTGTAAGTATTAGCACTGATTTAGGAAGTAATCATTCTGGGATACTGGATAGTTCTGCTTGGGTGAGAAAAGCTGGAAACTTGTTCCTTTAAATTGTTTGGAGGGTTTGTGACAGGAGTTTGTTCTACTTCAGGGCTGTCAAGCTCACGGCCCGCGCTGGCCACCCCACGCCCTGTTTAGCGAGGGGGGGAAGTCCCTATACATCACGTGACAACGCCCTGACAACACGAGTTTGACACCCCTGTTCTACTTGAATTGCCATTGAAAAAAAGCTTAATATCACATGAGTTTAATCTGAACACCCCGCTTTGAATCTGAGTTACTTTGAGCCATCTATACTCAATCAACTTCATCTCTGTTTTGAGGGGCAGTCAGCTACCCTATCCCTAGAGTCCTTGTAGGAGAAATAGAATCTAATCATAATACTTAAAAAAATAAACTTCCATCGGGGAGATGACTGGTTGAAGGCATGTCTGTGAATTACAGGCATGACATTGAAGCATTAGTTGACAGCCAGAAGTTAGATCTGCACCCTGAGCAAAGGGAGTTTTCCTCGGATCAAGAGGGAAGCTGGAGATTTGATTCTGTAAGGTGGCTCCTCAGGATGTTAGGAGGATCCAAAGGGATCCTGCTGCAATCTTTCAAGTCTGAGCCCCTAAGAAGCGAAACATGAAGTTCTGTGTTGAATATATACTTTTCTGACAGAAATAAAGGGAGACTAGTATAGATCTATTTCAAGCTATTTAGCTCTCGTCAGCTAGCCATACCTTTTGTGGGATTCAAACACTGTTAACGGAGCAGTCAGAGTCTCCTGGATAGCTGTAGGGGTTGTGCTTGCAGCCTGAATGTGGCATGGACTCGACCCACCCCCCTCTCCACCTCTGATGGCAAGCTCATTGGCTGATTTTAATGAGACCTACACTTGTTTCAGATCCCCAATTTCTTGCATCTGACCCCAGTTGCCATCAAGAAACACTGTGCTGCTCTAAAAGGTCAGTCTTAAACATTTTTTTCCCCCAAAAAATGAAGCTTCGCAGAGACACCAGGAAACAGCCAGCTGTTTAAGATCTGACTTATGTTAAATAGCATGCAGTACTTCTAAGGTTATAATAGGTTTCATGTAAAGGATGTGAAGAAAAAAAACCCGAATCTTTAATAAATCACTTCTATTTAAACTAGTGACTTTTGGGATAGAAATATGAAGTGCTCTTATGTCAGAATGGAGATCATGCCTAGCTGAGGATTGAGATGTGTACCATGTGGTTATGCTGAGAGGGAGGGGGGGGAGATACACACACACACACACACACACACACACATCTATATATATATCTATATCTATACATACACATATATGTGCGTGCGTAAATAAGCAGAATAAGAGGATTAGAGTAAGAGAAGACACCTTGAAAGTGTGTGTGTATATTTGTATACTTGACATAGAGAATGCCCTTTGGACATTTCTTTTCAGGGTTGTTTTTTTTTATAAACCCCTGAACAAATTGTATGTTGCATTAGGGTTTATTGGGAATGACGTTATCCCTCAGCGATGGCGGTTCTGTGTAATAATGACCATGGCTAAAATTAGGCCTGCTCTTTCCTTCCATCGCGGGCACTTCAGACTTCTGCACGGAGTGGCCCCCTGCCTTGGATAGCGACGAGAAATGTTTGCAGCACTTCCCCATTGAAATCAGCACGAGCGACTACGTTTCAGCAGGACCATCTCTTCGTGATCCCAAAGCAAGAGTGGTGACCCTGAGAGTAAGTGAAAACGGGGTGGGTGGGGGTGGAATGAGGTTTCCTAAAATGGATTCAGCTGCTTTGATTGCAGGACGCATAAACATGGTTAGTGTTAATCCTGTATGGGGGACATAGAAGAAATATTTTGGGAAGACGCAAAACGTGCTGAGACAAAGGACACATCTCTCGCTGCTACTCAGCCATTTGTCCCCCGCTTAAGTTGCTTATAAACAATTTACTTTTAAAAAGCTTGCACGCTGCAAAGCTACCGGAATGTCTCTATTATTTCTTTCGTATAAGGTGCTTTCTTCCTTTCCTGGATCTTTTCAGTGTCAGCAACGTTGTTGATTTGTGCTTGGTTTGGTTTTCAGCATTTTCATTTTGTATCTTTTTTTTGTTGTTCTACCAAGAAAGCTACAAGTTCTGTAAAGCCAATAAAGTACAAATGGCAACATGTTTAACTAGGACAGGATATAACAGCAGCACATAAATAAATCCTCCGTGTGGGCTCTTGCTGATTCAGACGAGACCTCTTTAGCTCTTCGCAGGGCTATTTTCTTTCTTCCTTTATTTGTGGCCTCCTCCTCTTGATTCTTTCCTTCATTACAGGGAGACCTGAACTTAGTTGAGCCCAAAGTTTCTGTTGCTACGTGAGATGGTTGTTAAGTGAATCACTGCCCCATTTTGCATCTTCTTTTTTTTTCCACAGTTGTCCTGTGAATCACTGCAGTTAAGTTAGCAACACAATTCTTAGCTGATTCTGGCTTCTCTGTTGACTTTGCTCGTCAGAAGGTTGCAAATACGTTTGTCTGGTGGACCGTTTAGCACCTACCTCTGCTTTGTAAACAGATACTCTGTGTTTCAGTGCAGTCATTCTTGGCCTTCTGCTATCAGAGTTACTAATAACTTGATTCCCCCCTCACGGCCCTTAGGTTAAACTCTCAAGTCTCAACTTGGATGACCATGCAAGGAAGAAGTTCATCAAGCTTGTAGGAGAGCGATACTGTGGGAATACAGCTACCGTTACTATCACAACAGACAGGTAACGCCATGGGAGAACTTTCTCTTGCCCCAAACCAGCAGCGTTCAACATAACTGCCCAGTGAGACTATTTTCCTAAGATTTAAAAACAACTCTGCCAAATTCTAAGATTCCAAATTATTTTTTTATGGTTTGTAACCTAATCGAGCCTGTTGTACAGGTGCACAAATGTGACTTCAGTCCACCATTCCTGGATTCAATTTTATTTTAAGACTGACAAACAAACTTAAGATGTTATTCATATGGAGTTGCTCAATTTGGTGCTTTCCAGTTGATGGTTGGGAATACTGGAATTTGGAATCGTTACGTTTTTCTTCTTTTTGAGCCACGGTGGCGCAGTGGTTAGAATGCAGTATTGCGGTCTAGTTCACTGCCCGCTGCCAGCAGTTCGATCCTGACCAGCTCAAGGTTGACTCAGCCTTCCATCCTTCTGAGGTCGGTAAAATGAAGACCCAGACTGTTGGGGGCAATATGCTGACTCTGTAAACCATTTAGAGGGTTGTAAAGCACTGTGAAGCAGTATATAATAAGCACTGTTGCTTTTGCTATATTTATCTTGTTTTTCAGATGTCCTCTAAGAAAGCAAAATTATGATTATGCAATGTACCTTCTAACTGTTTTGTTCCATGAATCGTGGGTAAGAATATTTGCTTATTGATTATGTATTGTTTGAGTATTTGCCAGTTTTAACAGATCCCGCATATTGACAGGGAAAAAGTCAGAACAATCCTGTTCTTATAAATTTCCTTTTTGGCCAGATAGAACAGCAATACGTTGATATAGTAAAATGGCTTTAATCTTTCTAAAGTGCTCAGACCAGAAATCATAGGCCTTTATCTACATTCTGAGAGATTAGAATGATTCATTAGTGTGCGTGATAAGTACATAACTTTTTCGTTTAGAAATTATATCTTTCCAAAGCATGGAAATAATAAGTCCTTCAATTAAATAAACATCATGCCTAATAAATGTGAACGTAAGGTAGTCCTTGACTTAAGGCCACAATTGAGACCAGAATTTCAAGGTGGTTGTTAAGTGAGCCATTCTATTCACTATAGTCTATTCTATATTCTATTCCATCCCACCCCAATCCAATCCAATCTATTATTCTGTTCTGTTCTATTCTATTCGAGATTCTTATTCTATTCTATTCAATTATTATTCTGTTCTGTTCTATTCTATTCTAAATTATTCTGTTCTATTCTAAATTATTATTCTGTTGCTATCCTACCCATGACTAATGAGATAGGGATTGGGAATTAGGAAGCAGGGTTTGTGAGCCCAATAGGGGATTCCTAAAATGGTCTCTTTTGGAATGTGTCACATTCTCTGTGCCTGAACATTGCACTAAAAGAAATCTCTGCTCCTGCAAGTTTTGGTTAATTTTGTCCTTACGGAATCTGGATTCACAAATACCTAGAAAGCAGTGTGAGAACCCCTGTGGTAAAATGCCAGAATTGCTTCAACAGTGCTGCTTGCAACCGTGGATTGGATTACTGTGTAGTCCGCGCTAATTAAATGCTTTAGCATTTTTAAAGCTTTAGATAATGAAATTAACCTCATTACCAATGCATGGCAGTCTACTTACCTTTCTGCAGCATTCAAACACGGATTCTACATTGGAAGCTCAACAGTTGAGGTTACTAATTCTAGAGTAGCTCTAGTATTACCTAGTGATAGAAGACTTGGGCATATGATATGTGAGAGCTTAGTGTGTATTGAGTACACCCAAGTCTCTTGCCCTTTTATTACCTTTCAGCTTCCACATGAATACTTAATGGCCTCATCAGTTGTAATTGTCTTTGATTTCATGAGAAATTAATGAGCTTCTGCAACACATTGCTTTCTCTTTCTCATTGATGATCCCTCAAAAGGAACCACATTTTGTATAACTTTGGGCAACTCTAAACAGGCCTTTGTTTTTAATCCCCTGAATTTTAGAGATATTCACCCCTAAGAACGTTATTATTTGTCCTACCTGGATAGTAGTGTAGGAGAGAAACAGAAAAGATGGCATTTAAATCATTGGTTGGCCATAAAACTCATTAGGTGGAGTAAAACACAAGATAGAAAAAATACCTGCAATGTAAAACTCTATGGGAAGAGGTGAGATCAGTGACAGATGAGAATAACACCTGATATTACATCATCATTGGTTGCCATAGCCACAATCAGGTTAATAGATTGACAGAGTTGGAAGGGACCTTGTAGGTCATCTAGTCCAACCCCCTGCCCAAGCAGGAGACCCTATATCACTTTTGACAAATGGTAGTCCAGTCCAGTGATGAAGCTCCCACAACTTCCAAAGGCAACTTCTGTCCCATTGGTTGATTGTTCTCCCTGTGAGAATATTTCTCCTTATTTCTAGATTGAATCTCTCCTTGTTCAGTTTCCATCCATTATTCCTTCTCTGGCCTTCAGGGGCCTTGGTAAATAGCTTGACCCCTTCCTCTCTGGGGCAGCCCCTCAAGTATTGAAAGACTGCTATCATGTCTCCCCTGGTCCTCCTCTTCACTAGACTAGCCATGCCCAGTTCCTGCAACCGTTCATTGTATGTTTTAGCCCCCAGTTCCCTATCACTTGTGGGGAGGACATATCTTTCTATTTTTTTCCTCATTTCTCATCTTAAGCAGTTGAATAACGCTTGTCTGTCATTGAGGTTCGCTGGTGAAGAGCAGCAGTATTGACATGTGCATAAGGACCCAGACTCTGCATCTTATGTACTTGTGTGTGATTTTGTGACACAACCATGAAAGGGTAGAGCTTGCATCATGATGTTATTAATGCTTATTTTGTCATTTTTACTTCATAGTTAGGAAAAGACGCATATATTTTTCCAGTAGCTTTGCCAGTTGGCAAGCTTAACAGCTGGAGTTCCCTCTTATGGAAAAGACTAGCAAATAAATGATGGATTATTTATAGATACAATGTGACTTCGGGCAGTATGTAATAGAAACAAACAATAACAAAAATAAAAATACTGTTTGTTAAAATAATTAGATTCTGCCTGTCAGGGACCTGCAGCATAAAAATAAATCAAATTTAAAAGCATCCAAATTCAGGGTAAAACAATAAAGTCACTCAAGTGCATCACAAAATTCTAAATCCAAACATGTTTTAGATGTTGTACTGTGATGTGGAGTTGGACTGCATTCTTTCAAGGAGCAAGAGTCTTCCTAAAACACCTCCCTCCTATTTCTAAATTTCTGCATGCATTTTTGAATTTTTGTACTTTGAAAAAATAAGACCAGTGAGCTTGAAGGGATGGGTGGTACTTTTTAAGTTCCTAGATGACATTCCGAAGTGTTATTTTTGAATGCTGGAACTTATTTGATCATAATCTAAATTACAGAAAGATCATATAATGATGCATCGTTAGGCCAGGTCGTTTAGAAGACAAGCAAGCAAAACAAATTCCAGAGCAGCTAACAGTGCCTCTATTTAGTGGAAGAGCGCTTCAGTTACTTGGTCCCCTTCAGAGATTCTACTGTATTTCCCCGAAAATAAGACCTAACCAACAAATAAGTCCTAGCATGGGTTTTTCCAGGATGCTCGTAATATAAGCCCTACCCCCAAAATAAGCTCCAGTTAAGATCATCAGTCAGATGGACACATTTAATACCTTATTTTCCCAAAAATAAGAGCTAACCAGAAAATAAGCCCTAATGCATCTTATTGGATAGCCAAGAAAGTTGTCTTTTTTTGTGGCGTCTTAAATAATTTTCACTTGAATGTCATTTACGTATAACCCAAAAAGTTTTAAGAACTGTTGGCAACCATATCTGTTCAGGTTCTTTAAAAAAAGAGGAGACTTGTCTGTCACTAACTCAAAATGAATCAGATTAAAAGATTGTAAGGAAGTTGATGTTTCCCCATTCAGGCAGTTCGAATCAATTTTAGTCTAGTATTAGATTCTTAATTACTTCTTCCCAACAATATGTTGTTAGCCCCATCAGTGGGTTCTTCCTGACAAATGCAGATTTATTTATTTTTACTAGATAAACATTTGTTTATCGCAAGGGCAGTATATACGGCTCTTGTTTTTCAACTTAGCAGCTGAATTCTTATCTGTTCTACCATAAACCACCATCCTGTGTGGAAACTGCACAACAATTCACCTTTGTGGTTTTTGAAAGGGCTGAAGTGTGAGTCAAAAGTCCTGAAGATGAAAATGTAACATTTACTGCCACCAAGTGGCAGAGGTCAGTTTTTGCATGCAGACATTGGTAGGAGTAAGTTTATTCTGCAGATTATCTGGCAGCTTGGAAGTCTTATGTTTACAAGAGATAAATGTTAAAGGAAATGAGAACACATATGCCACATTGTTCTGAATGGAAGGCGGAAGATTGGTTTGGATGCCTCACTTTCTTCTGTAAAGGAAAATACTGGCGTAGGAGTAATAGGATTTGAGTGGAAGTTGCACCTCTGTGGCATAGGTATTGGGTCTCCTCATAAATTTCTTCATTGGAAAGCTGAACTGGGGCCATTGGGCCTAATTGTTCCTTGACCATCCAGGTTCTAGTATGTTCCTATAGTAAGGGATTCTATCTTTCTACTTTCCTCTTTGGGATACATCACAGAAGTCGCCCATTACCAACAACTAGAGGACAGCAGGTTGGAATCATAACAGCAAAGAAACATTGTTAGTCGTATCGATGGACATTCTCAGTCATCCAGGTCATGGTTGACCCGAAGATGCTTTTTTTCAAGAGGCCACTGGACTTTCTTTGATGGAGATAATAGAAAACTTTCTTTGTTTTTCCTTGAAGATGTTTCTCTTCTCATCCAAGAAGCTTCTTCAGCTCTGAGCTGAAGCACCTTAGGGACATTGTTAGTCATGCTGGAATTAAATAGCATCGGAGGCTCTTATGAGTTCCTAATGAGTATAATAAATGGAAATACACTGCCATCGTTACCCCAACTCATGAAAGCCAACTTACAATCTGGTGGAAGGCAGGTTGTCAAGCCTTTTGGCAGACAAGACTACCATTCCTTCTTAAAAAGTAGTGTAGGGCATTTTCATTCCATGTTAAACAGTGAAGACATCCCACTCAAATCCTACAAGCCATTGAATATGCTTTGGTCTTCCTTTTCTGCAGTACTTCTCAAGGAAGGAGAGCATTTCTGACTTTCTAAGGGTGGGCTATTTAGTCAAGATTTTTTTAAAAAAAATCCTGCTGCCAAAGTTTAGAACATTACACAGGTTTGGGTGACACAGGACTTTCCATTCATGGGCGAAATTGAGAAGGACAAGCAACTTTCAGAGCAGGTTTACTCACCTTCATTGAACTTCTCCTTAGCTTTGGGGAAGCCCCCCCAAGGTCTTTGGAAGGTGCTACCCTAAATATCTAGAGTTTTTATGGACTGTATTTCTGATCGTTCAGGTTTTTTTCACTGATCTTGTTTTCGTTTCGTTTTTCAGAAAATGGAACCGTGGGAAAAAGAAATTACAGAAGCAGATATGCTGGAGTATGTGTGGGAGAACAGTGTTTCAGAAAAAAATGCTTTAAAGACATTGCTTCAAATAAGAACAGCTGAAAAAGCTGAAGAAATGAGCAGAGGGGACCTTCTTGCCTCTGAGGTGATGCAGGATTACAAAAAGTCTGTGGTTCTCTTGAAAAATGAAGGGGAAACAGAGAAGAACATTTTGGCATATAAAAACTCGGTTAAAAGACTGTTAAATATCCAGGGTGTGTAACGTAAGCAATTGTTTCGTGGGATGCTGTATATGTACTGATGGACATAGTCCTAATAAATTTTTTTTAATAATATCCAGTTGCAAACTGAAAATGATCATCTTTCACCTCCTCTTCCCCTGCTCCCCAATACATTTCATCCAGAAAAATCAATCAACTACAACATAGTTGTAATTCAAAGTTGTGAATATTATTTATTAAATATTGTTGCTACCCATGCTGCCATGTGGTTTATAGGATTCAGTTCAATCCTGCAAATTGTCTGAGTTCACGTTGCAAAACTACCAGAATTTATGCAAAAAAAATAAATCAAGGGAGTTGAATGAATATTGTGGTAACCAGTTCCTTTTTTACTCCTACACCAACATTCTTAACCTCTTATTGCCTGTCCTGCTCTGCATTATTTTCCTTTGTTGGCTGATCTTGGAAGAACAAAATTCATATTGGACCTTCAAAACTCAATTGGAAATTATTGTAGCTGATAATCGGTGTGGAAAGATGGGTTCTAAGGAGAAAGAACTAAAAACGGAGAAGCTTATATTTTGCAGACATGCAAGATGAAATCAGAATAGCATTCTCTCAAAACCATGCAGAAGGACGCCCTAAGGGTTTCATTCACCAACTAGTTTCTTTTGTGTATTTCTAGAGATTACATTTCAGGAATTAGTAAAGATTACATTGATGGTCCAAAATGAATGTTGGTGGCTGAAAACTTCATGGGACATATTTTCCAATGCCTTTGGGGAAGTGATTCTTGGCCGTGAACGAAACATACTGCATTTGTAACTACACAATTTTCCTGCTGAATTTCTGCCATTAAGGCTTTGTGGTTTGTCAAATTACTCCAATCTTCATTTAACGACACCATAATAATCCCTTTGCGGGGTGGAGTCTGAGCAACTGAATGGAGCTAGCAGAGTGTTTTAATGGCTGGATGCCCTTCCTGTCGCCAATGCGGAGTTTTGTTCAGCAGATGTATTCCCAGTGTGCCCAGAAAAAGAAACATCTGCCTCTTATCTAGGATCAAACTCACAGCTTCCTGATTGTGAGGTGAGAGCTCCACCTCTAGGCCACCGCAACACTCCTGTCAAATTACCCCAATGCACATATTTATTTAAGCTCGGGAAGTCTGAAGTAGTTGGTTCGCAGTCCACCTCACTGGGGCACAACATTCTGCCTTGACATAGCAAAGTTCCTCCTAAGAGGCCATCTGCTTTGTTTCTGAAGAACGTTAAGGTTGATCAGGTTGCGTCACTCCCAACAGATGTTGCTACTTCAGGGCCAGAGAAGGCCAGTTTTGCAAAATGTATGATAGTTCTATCATGCTCCTTAGGTGTGTTTATTCAAAATTATATCACAGCAAAGCATGTCTTTCCAAGATATGAGGACCCTTTTTAATTTGGGGCATTTCAAGTCTAATGAAGATTGCCAAGTAAGGAAAGACTAGAGAAAAAACTTTTAAACCCAGTAGCCCACACATTTTAAGATTTCACAGCAGATAGGTCAGGGTTCTTCTGTATAAAGGGGTGTATTGTCAGTGTAATCGAAATTCTGTTCATAAGGTTTTATGTTTGCTATGTAGTAAGCTGATATGAGACAGAAACAAACAATCTGTCTTGCCTAATGGTCAGTGGCCAGATTTCAACATCATTATGATGGAAATACATTGTAATATCTTTATATGCAAAGTTACAAATTTTTTGTGCGTCCAATCACACTTGACCAATAAAGAATTCTAATTCTAATTCTACTCTACTCTACTCTACTCTACTCTACTCTTCTATATTCTACTCTACTCTACTCTACTCTACTCTACTCTACTCTACTCTACTCTACTCTACTCTACTCTACTCCACTCCACTCCACTCCACTCCACTCCACTCCACTCCACTCTACATATTCTACTCTGGGGGAGGAAGAATATACAGCTCAATTTGTGAAAAGTAAAAAGGGTAGGGAAAAAAAATGATAAATGCCTCTATGTCAGAGTTGACTTAATTAAGCTTGCCTTCAATCATGTGCTCCCTTAATGGACTTAAGCAATTTCAGTCTTCTAAAGACAATATGAAGAAAACTGATATTTAAGTAAACCTGAGTTGAGGGTCTATGAGATAAGAATTAAAGGCATGCGTGAAATAGAAAAGATGGCAACTTTTAAGACTTGTGGACTTCAACTTGCACAATTCAGGGAAATTCATGCTGGCTGGAGAATTCTGTGAGTTGAAATCCACAAGTATTAAAGTTGCCAAGTTTGGAGACACACACACCCCAGTCCAAAGAAATGGAACTGGAAGCAGACTAAACGACGTAGAAGACAAAGGGGGCCCTAGAATAAGCCCTGTACCCTTTCGTGTTACTTTTCTAATTACAAAAGTGGCTGGAATGATAGTGTAGACCAGTGGTTCTCCATCTTTTCTTCATCATGGATACCTATGGTGTCCAGGGACCTCCAAAACCTAAGACTGACCACAGGTTGAGAACCACTGATGTAGACTAATTATTAACTATTTCTCAAAATGCTGAAAGATTGAGCAAAAAATGATTTTTATAAATGAACAAAGAAACAAATCCTGTTACACGCAATCTGAGCATGGTTTTATCTAGGACAGGGGTGTCAAACTCAATTTTGTTGAGGGCCGCATCAGGGTTGTGTTTGACCTCAGAGAGGCGGGTGTGTGTGGCCAGCTTGATGTCACTCATGTCGGGGACACCTGTAATGGCCCAGGTGGGGCTGGGGGGATCCTTCGATCCTTCCTTCCTTCCTTCCTTCCTTCCTTCCTGCCTTCCTTCCTTCCTTCCTGCC
>JANHFL010007519.1:6758-22659 GCA_032468155.1 Oxyrhabdium leporinum
AAGTAGCAACTCTTTTACTATCTCAATAGCGCATGACAGACTGTTAGGCACAATGCTTACGTCCTCTCCCGGCTCTGCATTTCTGGCTTTGCCTGACACCCAACCTCTAACCAACATCAGTCTGGCTCTGTTTGGCAAAGCGGATTTAATCATATCATTTCCCTGGAACATTTTCCAAGATTATGATGATTACTCATGGGGGAGGAATCACAAGGTCTGAAGAGGGTTGGTTTTTTTTTTTTTTTGTGGGAGGAGGGATTGCTGCAGAGGCATCTCAGTGTTTATCCTGTCAAGAAGTGAGTCAGCAGATGATGCCAGCTTGTCACAACACCGGCAGGATCTCATGAGGCCTGGAATATGGACATAGTAACCCTTTGTAACTCCTGCTGCTGTATCAATGACAGAATGTGCATTGTATTATTTCTTTGTAATAGGAGACACTTCTGGGTATCCTTTTGTACCCCCGGATCTTCTGCTGAGAAATGCATTTGAGAGACGAAAAATTTCACCGGCATTACAGATATCTCATAATCAAGCCTCTATTCCATGTCCCGGAGTAGATTGCTAAAAAGGAGGTAATCATTGTTGACAAACTAATTAATTGAGGGTGTTTTTTTTGTTTGCTTTGGTACCTTCAAGGCAGTCTTGATGCCCGGTCAGTGCCTCAATAAACACATAGGGGGTTTTTGGCAATTTTTTTACAGAAGAGGCTTTCCACGGTCTTGCTGGGAATGACAGAGTGACTGGTCCAAGATTACCCAGCTGGCTATCAGTCTAAGGCAGTACTAGAACTCACAGTCTCCTGGTTTCTAGCCAGTACCTTTAACCACTACACTGAACTGGCTCACATTTTATAATTTTATAGTTCAACTCTTTTTGGCTTCTGTCATCTTACTCACTTTTGTTGTTTCACCTGCGGGAGAAATTTGATCATCAGTTTTGGATTTGTGAGGTTACTTAAATGTAGCCCTCAAATGTTACAGGAACTTCTCCAGGAAGGTCAATCCTAAAATGCCTGACATTTCTTTGGATGTCCAAATCAAATCCAGCTCCAGGATAAGCTCAGCAGCAACACTTCACTAACTTGGCTCCAGATTTCGTGCAAAAAGCTTATGCAATCCTTCATTCTATTCCCTCTTGGCATGTTCAAACCACACTCCTTTGCGTAAACTGTATGCACAAGGTTGAAAAATTGGATCAGCTTTGGCACTTAATTGCTCTTTATGTAACTGGAAGTTTGGTTAATAATCAGCGACCTGACCTAAGGGAAGAGAAGAGAGGGGAGAGACAATGGTCAGGGCCAGGGATGACCAAAGAGCTTCTTAAAGTAGAAAGGAAATTCTTTCTGTGTTCTCCTATCAAATTCTCACTTTTCATTCTACTTGGAACTCTTAAAAGCAAGATCAAGAGGAGAAATCTAATGGAAAAGTAGGAATCAATGTGGCCGGTCCATCCTTCTTCCACTGCCATTTTTAGGGCACCTTTCCTGTTAAAATTCGATTTTGGGATAAAATACCCTGATTCCACACTGTTTTGTTATCACAATCATCCACATATAGGATGTTCTTTGTCCTCTTTATCACCTCTTCCAACTGTACCATTGTGCAAGCACTTTTTGCACACATCTGCTCGGGGCTGTTCCTGGTAAGACATCAATTTCCTGTTTCTTGCTTCTTCTGACAAGTCAGCATTCAGTATCAGCTTTTCCTATAAACTCTTAAGAAAGGTATGAGAAGCAGGGAAGGCAGGTTAATAGGTAAGGAGCCCTACGCTCTTTTGTAAAAGTAAGTCAAACCCAAGCCAGTATTGATGCTTCTGATATGGCTTATTTTATTACTTTATATTACTTGGAAAATTTATATTGCCACCCAACTTAAATATATAACTCTGGGTAGCAAACAATCCACACAAAGGAATTAAACTAAAAATCTATGAACAATTAAAAATTTACAAGGCAAAAAGAAAAGAAAGAAACAACCAACACCAAGACAGTACCTATTAATTCTACAACAAGAGTTTATACGGCTCCCCTAGCCCTCCCTAATGGCCAGGGGGAAAGCCAAGTTTTAACAATCTTTGTGAAGTCAGGGAGCCATCCAACTCTCAGGGAGAAGGCTGATCTCAACAGGCAGTGCAGGGGAGAAAACACCTCTCTCTCTCTCTCTCCTGCAAGATGACACTGTTTTAATAGAGAGATCTTGGCACACTCCATCCTTCCAGCTGTGGTGGGAATCTCAGAGCTAGACAGTCCCCCAAAATAACCTAGCTCTGTGCCATAATGGTGTTTAAAGGTAATGCTAAACTTTGAATTGTACACAGAAGTACATTGCAAGCCAATCTAGCTCAAGTAGCGATGCCACTGCACAAACAAACTTTGGATCATCCCAGTTCACCAGTTCAAGCTTTTAATTATTCTCCAAGGGCAGCCTCACATACAACACGTTGCTAGGATTTGACTGACAGCACAGCCTCCTGTCCCACGAATGAGTGCAATTGGTGCATAAAAGGATTCCATGCAAAGGGACCGTGGCTAATAGCTGCCACTTCCTCTTTGAGTGGAGCCATGAGTCCACGATACGGAGCCGTGAGGAACTCTGCATTGCACATTGACTCTGTTGGGGCTCTGCTACCCATCAAGAGTTAAATTTGAGAAACCACCAGATCCAGGAGCTCTGAAGACCTGGAGTCAATTTTGCCAGCACTGAGCTTATCCCTTTTTCCACATAGACTGTAATTGCTTCCAGATACTGGATAACAACTTCAACAATGTCATTTGTGTAGTCTGGGATGGATATCTAAAGCTAAGTATCATTAGCATACTTATGGAATTTCATCCCATGCTGACGGGTGACTTCACTCAGCAGTTTCATGTAGATATTAAGTAGGAGTAACGAGAGAGTTAAGCTATGAGATACCCTACGTGTGAGACCCCCTAGGGCTAGGTTCACATTGTCTAGAAATGACCTTGGAGGAAGGAAGAGAACAGCGCCTCCTGCTGTCAACGCCTGGAGGCATTCCAGAAGAATACCATGATCAAAGGTATCGACACCTGCTGAGAAGCCTAGGAGAGTAAGGACAATTGTGCCATCTCCAGAGGTCATCCACAAGGGGGATTGCCTCAGCTCTATAACTCAGCTGAAACTCAACTGAAAATAGTCCAGATAATCTGCTTCTTTCAGGACCATTAGAAGCTCTATACCTGTCACCTTCTCAACAACCATCCCTAAAAAGGTAAAGCAGGAAACTGGATAAAAATGGTCCAAAGGTGGCTTCTTAAGGAGAGAACGGACCACAACCTCCTTCAAAAGAGGTAAAAGTACCCACTATGCTATCAATAAATTTTATCAGGGCTGTGAGTGCCATAAACTTTGCTACTTGCCCGGACAAAGAACATGAAGCATCCCAGCACCATCAGTCTAGTGATAGTGCCAGCCTGGCCATAGTGGAGAAACTCAGGCTGCAGATCAGGGAGGCTGGTCCATGAGCAGTAATCATGATACCCACAGCCTATCTTCACAAAGAGGACCTGACATCCAGATATGTCCAGAGCAGCATCCCTGAAAGCCACCAGAGAATCCTAAATGACAACAGCCATACTGCAGCCCTGTCCTGGGAACAGAGTTTGTGCCACAGACAGCCCAAAACCAGAAGGGCACATTTTGGAAAGAGGAAATGCCCCCCTCCACCACCACCAACCTTATCTAGATTTCAATTGTGCATGCCGTGTTTGCCTGTTCATCCAAGATCAAATCATGGATGAAATGGGACTTATTACAGGCTGACCTTGCATTAAGTGGCTGTGGCCACCAGCTGCAAAGATCATGCCTTGGAGGCTGGAATGCAGCATTGGTGTTAAACACCAAGGAATTTTTGCCAAGATAGTCTTGCCCTCCTTGTCTCCCCCTCCATGCCCATCACCATCTTGGTGTTCCCGCTTGCCCTCCCCCTCTCACAGTATAAAATCACCCTGATTAGATTTTCATAGATTCATACATATATGTGCAACCTAATATGTATGCATATATTCTTATTAGTTCCTGGACATAAAAAATGAGGACGGGGGGTGGGAGGAGGAAGAGGAGGAAAGAGAGACGGACAGGGCATGGCATTATACAAATTCACTCCGGTCAAGCAATGTTTGCAGAGAGAGAATTATTTTGTTATGGAGAAGAAAATACAGATGCCTCCAGTGAAAGGAATAAATGTATTAGAATTATTGCTTCCTTGGCAGTCTGTCCTAGATTTGCAGATGAAAAGTCCATAGCCATTCCCCAGTGGGAAAATATTCTGCATGTAGCAAGGGAAACATCAGGTGTGACATTAAATGCATCCTTTGGAGTTAGGTGTATATTTCAAAAACTAAAAAGGAGGGATGGGCTTCAAGATGCAAGGAGTGGTTCTACCTTTTTCCTTTTCATATGAAGCAAAACTCCCCAAACATCCCAGATTATAGAAGATACTCTCTTTGGACCTGAGTCAGGTTTTGACATGCTTGGTGTTCAAAAATTCTGTAAAGATGCTCTTTCACCAAATTTTTAATTAATTTTACTTTTAATTAATGCTTTTCCTATTTTAGTTTCTATTTTTGAATTTGGTAGCTCTTGCTTGATTGTTAAGGCAAGGACTGAATGAGAATGACGTAATCTAATTTTCTTCTTCATTAAATATCACTCTCAAATCACAACTCATCTAGGATGATACATTTTATTATCTCATGTTCAGTATAGAAATAGTCTTTCACGTTATAGCAATAATTTCCACAGGAACTCAGTGTAAGAATGACATATATAGTTGAGTGTATCTTTGTGCACACTATATGTTTTTTCTCATAGATAGTAATGAAAGTAATATTCTATTTCTCTCAATGCCCTGAAGACTGAAATAGTCATTTGAAGGCAATTACATTTGGATGATCCAAAGACAATTGCACACAGTTTAGATTGAATGACTCTTGTTTCATTTCCTGCACTTTTATCTTTAAGTCTACATGGATATATTTTACAATATATAATAAGTTGTAAGTGTACTTTGGGGGAAAGAAACAGCAAATCTTTGTCATTGAACACTCATCTAACTCAGATTCTATTTAGCAACCCTGGATTTATTTATTATTCAGTTCTTGCCTCCTGCAGACAATGAGAAGGAAAAATGTGAAAAACCAAAGGATCCCATTTGGAACACACAGAAATTGTAGTCTGAAGCCCATCACATTAAAAATTCAGTGGAAACTTTAAAAAAATGTTTTACAACAAGCAGTTACGGCAGAGTTATTTTCCCCCAAAACTAAGCATAGGCATAGATATAGAACTGAATAGAATCAAGGTTTAAAAAAATGAATTAAATGCTCTAAAGTTAATGTATAGAATGTGATTATTCTCTATGTGCATTACATTAAAATTAAATTAAAATTACAATTGGGTAGCATTTGGACAATCCCTGCAGAAGCCCGTTCAAGAAAAAGAGAGGCCCATATTAACTCTGAAGACTTTGATTGTACAGTCCTAATTTGAAGTATTGTTTCGTGTAACAATATTCTTTAACCTTAAAAAAAAAGTTTAGAGAGCAGAGAGCAGTAATAGTCCCCAAGCTAGTGAAGTGGGAAAATAACCCGCTCTGATGATCTGAAGGGTAGCTTCAGCATCTTTACCACCATCTATTTAATTATAGTCTTCAACTGAATCCTGTAAGTGCTATAATATTGTTCCTGAATCATCATCAAGGGACTATAAGATGATACAGACATATACCTATATTGGTGAATTACAAGGGAAGGGGAAAGAGGTTGTGTCAAGGGCCTAGTCTTGGGCCTAGCTCCTTATGATTTTTATCTCAGCTTTCTTGGGTTTGAGAATGCCTCAAAGACTGTCTGTCTCCCAGGGCAATAGGTATGTAAAATAACTCTGCCCCTTTCCCTGTTTGTGGAATTAAATAAGGTTCACCTTGTCTCAAGATGCAAGATGGGAGTACATTTAGACTTGCGGCACAGCACTGCCAATATATAGTATATTGCTACCATCCATTCATTTGCCTCACCAAAGCGATCTTAACAGAGACTATTATAAACTTAACCAGCCTGGAGTCTTTGGAGATAAGACAGTATGGATGCATGGATGCATACATACACAATCAGTCAATCAATCAAAAGTTGCAGTGCATTTTAATCTGACAGCCAACTAAAAGTCACTGTTCAAACACCAGGCTTCAGATGGGGACCAAATAGACAAATGGAATCAATGAAAAACAACCTCCTGATAAAGGAGGGAGAGGTGGAGTCTCTTACTGCCAAAGAGAAGTACAGGAAAATGTGTGACCTGTGCTACCTACTGGTACCCCAATTAGGTCTATATAGTCTACATCAGGGGTCCCCACACTAGGCCGCGACTTGCTAGAAACTGAGCCGCGCAAACAAGCAAAGTCCCATCCGGAGGATGCAGGAAGTGTGCAAAACCACACACCCCTGGATTTTTCCGTGGAAAAATCCTTCTCTATGGAACGGGTTCCTGGTGCCCAAAAGATTGGGGGCCACTGGTCTACATCACCTTGTAGGGCAGCAACCTGAGTCTCTGTTCGCAAATGAATTCCCAAGTAGATTTATGCCTCTTTATACAGGAAGCTGAAGTTTGTGAGCAAGTGGTTAAATACTATCTTTGATTCTATGATCAAAACAACATTGCATCAAGGAGAAATATCAAAAAGGCCGATTCTTGATTGGAAGCTGCCCAGAGTTTGAGTGATTCTATAATGTTTTTAATAAATAAATGAAATGAAAGAATCTTGTACCTGGGTTTGAGGAAGGAAGGACATTTCATTTCAAATTTATTATTATTGTTTGACCAAGCTCTTCAGATGGACAGTATTTTGTCACCTTAGATATGTTTGGACGATTTTTTTTTTACTGTATCTTCCCCAGCTTGATGCTCTTCAGGGGTGCTGGATGACCATCATCCCCTGCATTCAAGAGAGACAGAACTTTTATCAAGGATGACTGATTATCTGTGCTAGAAAAAGAATATGACTTTTTTGAATCTCTAAGGGAACAACTTAACTGATTTGGAGTACAACTCCCACAGTCTTCCTATGAGTCCTGCTGACTGGGGCTAATGATAATTGAAATCCAATATTTCTGGAGGACACCAGATTATCCATCCCTGTTTCAAGATCTCCCAGTAGCTTTTGATACTATTGATTACCCTGGCATTTTTCTGAAGTACCTGATGACTGCTTCGCTGCAGACTCTGCCATGCTCAAGGCAACTGCTGTGTCGAAAATAGTGTTGTCTATAAAATCATTCTGTTTTCCCTTTGCCATGACTTCAGTGCAGATTGACTCCAAAGGGATGAGGAACTGACTGGGATTCAGAGTGAGGGAAGAACTTCCACAGTCGGTGGATTCCAGTTTCACTTCCATACTTTTTTTACTTGGTGCATCATGAGTGGGCTGCTGTTTGCAACGTCTTGCCCTCTGGCCTTCTTGCCTGTGAAATGGAGCCTTTCACTGCAGAACCGATGAAGAAAGAATCAACTTTTTCAGGAGATGGCGACCCTCCCAAATGGCCATTCCCTGATTCAGCCCAGCATTAGTGATCAGGTTTCTGCTAGATAGGATGGTATGAGAGGTTCACAAGGCTTGTGCGTGTAAGGTTGTAAATTTGACATTAACAAGATTAGCAGAACACTAAAAAAACCACTACGCCGTTCAGTAAATATGCAAATGAAATTTATCACAGATACTATCTCTCTTCTTGTGCCCAGAGGTCATGTGTGGGTTAATTTAATTTTCACAGTTCTATTTTAAATAGGGCATCACATTTAGTTGGGGAAAAAAAAAAGTTCCCGGGTTGTCATCTTATTCTTTTTGGCAACAAAACTGTTTGGCTACACAACAAAGTTGTCTCATTATATACATTCCAGCTGTGTTTTACACTTACAGTGTGATGTTTGCCAACTGTAAACCCTAAGATGCTTTTCCTCTAATAACAGCAATGTTAGTAAAATGTTTCATAGGTAGTGGGGGAAAAAAGCTAGATAAAGGAGGAAAGCATGAAGAAAAAGTTAAAGTGAGAAAAAAAGAAGAAACATAAATACAATTCAATGCTTATCAACTTCAGATGATGCAATTATACCAAAGTGATAGTACAGATATATGGGAATGTTCTGGAGTTCTCAGAACAGTTTAAGCACAATTGCTTTCATTAAAAATTGCATCAACTTGATTGTACGTAACTAATTACAGTTTCAGCCCAGCATTAGCCTCAATCAAAGATGTAAACAAATGTACTATCATTCTTCAAGCAACTGTTGACTTACTAATATAGTGACGGTACAGAAGTTGGCAACAGAGGAAATGCCATCTTGCTTATCTGACAACGGAGCAATAAGATTCTACCCACCATCCTTCCTGGTGGTGGTGCTAAATGGGTCATTATATGAATGGCGCAGAATACCCCTGAAAGCTGACAAAGCAAATCTATTTGGTCCATTGTTTCTCGCTCAGTCTCTTCAAACAGGAGGCAGTATCAGTCATAGAAATGTTATAGTAGTTCCCTCCTCTTCTGCCTATTGCCTGGCTCTAAAAATAACTGTAGCAGAAGATTTTCTGATGAGTTATTGTTTTTAACTACAGAATAACAGAGTTGGAAGGTCTTCTAGTTCAACACCCTGCTCAAGCAGGAGACGCTATACCATTTCAGACAAATGGTTGTCCATTCTCTTCTTAAAAAGAGTGATGGAGCATCCACCACTTCTGAAGGCAAACTGTTTCACTGATCAATTTTTCAGTCAAAAAAATTGTTATTTTTATACTGGTTGTCTCTGATTTCCATCCACTGTTCTGCCTTCAGATGCTCTTCTTTGTGGCAGCTCACTAACTGCCAGAAGAAAAATTAAATATGCATTTTAAATTTTAAACTACCAACCTTAATATGCTGAAATATGTATGGAATGGAATGACGTCTTTTATATAATGCCGAATAGATAGCAATACAATTTAAATGTTTCTATAGGGTTAGGGCATCTATGGGCATCTGCTACACCACCATAATGCTATTGGTACAGAGAGTTGCTTTTGCCCCTCCTGGTGTCCTTTCTGGGTAGCTCCTCCTAACCTGATGTCCTCCAGAAAGACTGAATGCAAGCAGCTGCCTGATGAGGGATACAGATTAAATCATCAGGAGAGAAACAGATTGGGAAAGGCTATTTTACAATCTGGGATATCTTTGGTGAGTAGGCGTGTAAAACTAGAATTGTAGGACAATATGCGGTCACTGAAGCTTTGAGTACTGGTGAAGTTGTAATTAACAGTAGGACATAAGAGGAAATTTCTAAAACAATTGTCATATTAAGAAAGTAAAATGTAGTGTGCAACTTAATTATATTTCACAAATTGAATTAAATTTAAGTGCAAATTTAATTTTTGTTCTGGTCCCATTCATTTCCTAGTCTTGGCTTGGAACATTAATTTTTCCTCAGATTGATGATACATCAACTCTGAAGAACTGTGTTGCCATTTTTGGTATTGTCTTTAAGTTTGAAATATCTCCCTCTCCCCCTTTTAAAAAAAAGTATCAGGCACAATAACCATAGTACTGGGTGCATTTCCTTTAATACTTACTGAAAGAGGTTTTTAAATATAAGTTTAAGTCGACCTTTTTTTTAAAATAAATGGCAAAAAGGTGATTATAGTATTGATTTCGTAAAGTTATAAACAATCTATGGGTCCAGATGGATATGAAATAAGATTTTGGACTTATTCATAAGAATCCTTTCCATGTAAAAATGTTGTTGCTTTGAATTCTTTAAAAAATGATAATATGGAACTTTGAAGATTAGACACTAGCAAGAACAAGAAGGAATTAAAAAAATACAGTTAAGGAAGAACATTAATATAGAATGAAGCAAAATACTTCTAACATTGGACATACTGAAGGATATTTGTAACAATGGACCTAGAAGTTAATTTTAAGAGTGTCTCTACTATAGACATTTAAAAGATACTATGAAAGATTTTTACTGAGCAAGACTGACCCTGAAAGTGGATTTTAAAAAACAACAACAGGCTACAAGAATGACATGGAAAAAGATGCTACACTGGACATACAAATGAAACTGGCAGATGTCTTGATAATGAAAAGGATATAGAAATAACAAACCAAATGCATGATCTGGATAACTTTCCTATATTGTATTTGCAAAATAGATTTGTTAAAGTTTTGGGGAAAAAAATGTGAAATGGAACAAAGAAAAAAAAAGAAAATTAAGTTCTGGGACATTATTTGGAGGGATTAAACATCAAGACTGTTAAAAGAATATAAAGTTGGTGTATTTGACCAAGATTAAAATAGGTATGTTGTTATCTCTGATAACCCTTAATGGAGTTATGTTGACCAGAAGTGAATGACAAGGCTTTTATGATTTTTTTTTAATAGATAAGAGATGAGATATGGGCAGATGAGATCATTGGTTGTATTTTAAGAGAAGGGGATAAGTTACTTACATTCTTTAGATTTGTTGTGATGAAGGCAGAAATAATTTATTTTTATATTTCTTTTTGTTTCCTATATTTTATTCTTTCTTTCTTTTCTAGTTTTTCCTCTTTTCTGCAGTTTCTATATTTATTTTTTTAGTTTGCATCAATTTTTATCTTTTTAATTGCAATCTAGAGGAAATTAATATAAGTTATTATTCTTGCTGTTTCTTTTTCACTTCCTTTCTAATAACTATTGTGCTTTCCTTTTTCCTGCTCCTTGTTTTCAATAGAAGTGTGGCTCAGTGTCGGCAAATTTCAATGAACTTATTTATTTGACTGTTTTCTGAGGGTTCACATAAACATTCATAGAAGCGGCATGAGGATGTTTGTATCCTAGTTTATCATTTTCATTTCCTATTTTCTCAGCATGATCTCTTTTACAGCCAAAGGGAAAACTTTCTACTGAGATATTCTGATGGTTCTTTCTGCTCTTTGGACTTTTTGTTTTCCTCTTAGATTTCTTGCACTTCTTCAGATTTTGAGATTTCCTCAAGCCTGACAGAGGGAAGGAGGTAAGCATTAACAGGATGAATGTTCAAATGTTTATGATTTGTAGTAATGAAAATTTGTTTTGTCGTTCTGAGGAAAGTACAGGTTCCGAGGAATATTACCGCACATGACCTATGACTACTGAGTAAATTTCTCAGAGAGGAGCCAACAGAGGCAACATCCTTAATGCAATTCAGTTAGCTCAGCTCATTTCCTATTTAAGAAACTATATTAACGGTTAACCATGTATTGTGGAAATGGTAGACTTTATTTAGATGTTGGACTGTAAACTATGGAGCCTGAGTTTCAGTCAATATAAGCAGTCAAGGTGGCTTCCGTCAGTAAAACATATGCAAAACATAAAACACGGCAATAATATCAATACAATTAAAATCAAATCAAAATTAAAATAAAGAGAATTAAGATCAGTTCAGTTGTTAAGTTTGGCAAATGAAAGAGGTGAGAGAGGTTTTTCTATTTATGAAATACTGGGAGGTGAGGGACCATAAAGTTAGAGTTGACTTTCTCCTCATCAGAAAGGCCAGGTTTCTAATCACAGGGGAATTTTCTAATGGCCCCTTCTGCTTCTCTGAATAACCAGGCAGCTTTGTATCAGAAAAGGTAAGTCGGGACCAAAGCCACATGGCAATTTACTTGACCGTTGCAGCGTTCCCATGGTCATGTGATCAACATTCAGATGCCGATTCATATTCATGGCAGTGTCCCGGGGTCATGTGATCCCCTTCTGTAACCTTCCGACCAGCAAAGTCAACGGGGAAGCCAGATTCACTTAACAACCCGGTTACTAACTTATCAACTGCGGTGACTTACTTAACAACTTTGGCCAGAAAGGTCATAAAATAGGGCAAAACTCATTCAGCAAACATCTCATTTAGCAACAGAAATTTGGGGCTCAGTTGTGGTGGTAAGTCAAGGACTATGTGTATTTGGTTTTCACTGGAATAAGAGGGGAGGGTTTCCTTCTTGCATCCAGCCCCACAAGACCTGAGCTCACCAATCATCGTTTTCAACCTCTTTTATGAAAAATAATATTTTTATGCTATAACTGCATCTGCCCGAAGGATTTTTGTGCATTAATCTAGTTGATTTCTACTTTCAGTTTAGAAATTATGAATATCTCTTATTTTTTTCTTCAATTTCAGTTATTGGGTTTTTTTGTTTGTTTTGGTTCATTTTAATTGGCATTTGTTATGCTTTGGTCTTTTCTCCTGTTTTCCTTTCCTCTCTGCCAGGTCTAATTTGGTTGTAAAGCAGAAAATGAGGCCATACCATTTTTTTTAATGTAGCACCCATAACATCATCTCAATGAACAATGAATATAAGGACAATAATAACAAGTGGAGTAACATTTGCAAATAACATTGCAAAGGATATTGGTACTGGTTACCATTTTTCATGCACACACACGCACACTTATAAGAACAGTTTTTTTTTAAAAAACTTGCATATATTTACACTGGAAAATAAACCTACCTATCAATGAGCAAGAGTAGTGAAGGTGAAGGGTTCCCCTGTCCAGTCATGTCTGGCTCTAGGGAGTGGTGCTCATCTGCGTTTCTTAGCCGAGGTAGCCAACGTTGTCCGAAGACACTTCTGTGGTCATGTGGCCAGCATGGCTATATACTGAGGCACATGGAATGCTGTTACCTTCCCACTGACGTGGTACTTTTATCTACTCATATTTGCATGCTTTTGAATTGCTAGGTAGGCAGGAGCTGGAGCGAGTAATGGGAGCTCAACGCATTGCATGGCACTCAGGTTTCGAACCTTGGCTGTCAGCTTTCCAGATGATAAGCTCAGTGTCTTTAACCACTGAGCACTGTGCTCCTGCATGAGTAGTAAAGCATGAATTATGATTGACAGAATTATTAACAGTTCTATTTTAACCTACTTAGGTTTATGAAATGAGTGATATTCTATAGATGAGGTGTTTCAAGGGGGGTATGCAGTTAAACTTAAGCATGGGCTTCTGGAAGAAAACTCCTTTGGAAACTTCAGAGGATTGGCTTTGATGCCTATGGTTTTGCAATTTGGATAGTAATTTGTAACACAAGTGATATGGGATTGTAGTCTGGAAAGGAATCAACCAGAACATGATGGGTTCAGTACTCACAATTTCTTGCCATGTTATATCCATCTCAAAGAGGTTGGCATCCCAGTGGTACATTTGTCCATACGGTACTTTCATACAGTCCGCCCTGAACGGGAGATGATGAGGATGAAAACAGGACAGACTTGGGAATCCTATCCATATATGTTGGCAAGATCTCATGTCACCATAATCTCATTTGGTGAGCTTCCCCACCATAGCTGCATGCTTTGTGATAGCACTGCTCCATGGGATTAATAATTTTAAAGTAATCCAATTGTACAAATACAAGTATTTAGTCCTCAATTTACGATTGCAATTGAGCCCAAAAATTATGTTGCTAAGAGAGACAATTGTTAAGTGAATTTTGCTCCATCTTGTGACCTTTCTTGCCACATTTGTTAAGTGAATCACTGCAGTTGTTATTAAAATGGTTAAGTGACTCTTTCTTCCCCATTGTCAGGTTGAAAAAAATAATCACATGGGACACTGCAGCTATCACAAATATGTATCAGTTGCCAAGTGTTTGAATTTTGATCACATGATCACGGGGATAGTGCAATGGTAATACAGGTGAAAAATGGTCATGTCACATTTTTTAGTGCCTTTGTTACTCTGAATGGTCATTAAATGAACTGTTGTAAGTCAAGGACTGCCTGTATTGTAGTCTAGGGATGTATTCCAGTTTCCAAAAGTATATCAATACTTTTACAGGTATGTCTAGTTTGATGTTAAGAAGGACTAGGGGTGACATGATAGCAGTGTTCCAGTGTCTCAGGGGTTTCCACAAAGAAGAGGGAGTCAAACTATTCTCCAAAGCACCTGAAGGCAGGACAAGAAATAATGGGTTAAAAGTAATCAAAGAGAGAAGCAACCTAGAACTAAGGAGAAATTTCCTGAGTTAGAACAATTAATCAGTGGAACAACATCTTCCACTGTTTTTCCTTGATTTAAGGAGCACAGTTTTGAAAAATGTCTTTTGTGATCAGCTTGACTGAAGTGAAAACAATCAATCACGAAGACTAGCCCGTGTGGTGTTTCCCAAGCATCTGGGAGATCTTAAACTCATTTGTCAGAGAAATAGATGTGAGAAAAAATATGGGGGAGGGCTCCCCTAGCAATGAGTTTCATCCTGCAACATCAGAGTTGTTTGTGACTATTTAATATGTGTTTTGACTAGTATTAATGCAGTACTTTGTTACTTGGGGCAGCACTTTTGCCAACCACTGGAACAAAAGTAAGTAAAAACTTTTCCACGTTAATTCGGAACATTTCTCTTCACCTGCATTCCCCTCCACTTTCTAATCCTTTTTTCTCTGTCTCACCCAGATAGCGTCCTAGTTGCACTGAAATCCCACTGCTTTCAGTAGGAAATACATGCCATTCACTTAACTTGGAATCTATATAATGTATGCTTAAAAAAAGATAGCTGTTCCCCAGAGAACTGTAAAATATTTTCCCAACAACTGAGGAACCACGATAACCAGTCTCCACCAAGAGTGAAAACGATTTCTACATTCAGAAAAGGTGCACTGATGCAGGCACTCAATTACTGCCTCCAGCCTCACACGGTAGGTGGCAAATAGAAGAAACACAAGTCTTACCAATGAAAAGATCTGGAGAACTTGAAAGCTTCCAACTTTTGCAATCTCTGGGATGGCCTAAAAAAAGTATTAGTCTAAAAGAGGTTGGACTCTAGAAATCAAGTTATGAACATACCTAGGAAATAAAATAATTCAATTTCTTCTCTAATTTACAGTGTGAATTATATTCAAACCCTAGACAAATTTCCTCTAACCAAGCTCGACTTCTAGCCCTCACCCATAACCTCTTCATGGAAGTGTGTATTTATTGGCAACAATATGGGAATTGCTTGCCATTGCTTTCTTCCAGGGTATTTTTTCCCCCAACTTTCAATCTAGTGTGCAAACTTGCTTTTAGCTGACTTTTCTAGCTAAATCCTTTCTGTTTCTGTCAGTTAATGGATTTGGTTTTATTTGTTTTTAGGGGTAAGGGCTAGTTCTGGATAATTTCTCTAAAGCCAAGGATGCTATTCAGATCCAACCATTGTGAATTGTCAGCCATGATTTGTTGTATGAACTCTACCAAGCATCAGTGAATCATATTTAACCATCCAGCCAATATGCTCAAATCAGAAATGCGTAATAATTCTTATCAAATTCTTATTGTACAGTGGAAGTGTCAGAGGTAGAAATCAAAACAGATGATTAAAAATTCTCACCAGTTCAGTGAGATAGGAGCCAGTACATAACTTCAGGATGTTTTAATTCAGATAGTGGAACTTCCAGTTGCACTTCCGGTGGTGTCAGGAGTGAGGACTGTGAACTCCGTGGCCCTTCCCTGAGCTTTCCTTATCGGAGGGCTCCGAAAGGAGCCACAGCCACCCTTTAGGGGTGGTGAAGTAAAGGAAAGTGCCTGGCAGGTCAAGGAAAGCCACATCTCTCCTCCCTGACTAGGAAAATTCCCCTCATCTGAAGACGAGGAACAGCGGCAGCCAAAATGGCCGCCACAAAGTCGGAGACGACCGGAACACCTAAGACTGTGCTGGAGTGAAGTAGGTGAACGGTGTTTGGAACTGGGCGAGAATGAACGTTTTATTTCATTTGAAACCCCAAAAGAATCTGTAAAAGGAGCCACAATTTCTGAATTAGCTGCGACTTTGCCACATTGGAAAAATAAAAAATAAATAAACTGGAGGGAACAGAGGAAGACATAAAAGACAGAAATTTGTTAAAACAAGGAAAGCTGGAGTTTAAG
>JANHFL010007519.1:22759-34103 GCA_032468155.1 Oxyrhabdium leporinum
TAAAACAAGGAAAGCTGGAGTTTAAGCTGGATAAGTGCTGTGTTGGGCATTAACTTTGAAAAGTCTGGACTATTTATCTAAAGCTGATGTGATTTTTTTAAAGTCTAGATGATCGGGAACTTGGAAAAGACTAATACTAGAATTTAATTAAAGAGTGCCTGCCACCTGCTGACAAAAGGAAGAATGAGACAGACAAAACAAATGGAACAAGGGGGAACACATTGCTGAGATGTTGCTTGCTAAATATGACAATATAGAAGCGAATATTACTGAAAAGACCCCTGAGGAATATAATACAAGATTGGAATGATAAAGGGATCTAAAGAGCTGCTTGAAGATACAAGAAGCTCGCCAGAGGAGCAATAAACTAAATTTGGGATATAAAGATATAAAGAAAAGACTTGGAGAACTGTATAAAAGAGGGACCCTACAAAACGTAACAAGATGTCTCATTAAGAAGAATGGAGTGGAATTTGGGAAGAGATGGTATCAACAATTCCAAACGCAAAAGAGGCATGGACAAGACATTGTCCGGAAATCTTGAAACGATTGGAGACTATAGATGAAGGCTTGGGAAATACAATACAAGAGACACTGATGTTTCAAGATGCCTAGGAAGAGGAGGAGTCAAATGAAAAAGGAGATGAAAAAAATGAGACACACAAAACAAATGGAACAAGGGGGAAACAAGGGGGGGGAGGAGATTAAAATACAAACAAGTAGGATTGACGATAAAAACCAAAGGGAGAGTACTTTAAAGAAACCAAAAAAGAAATTAGGGAAACAAAAAGATTTTTACAGGAGAGTGAGAGGGGCAAGAGTAGATAACTGGCAAGATAGACAATGGAAAGAGAAAGAGAAGAGAGAAAAACTTAAAATGGGCAACCAAGACGTAGAAGTAGATAGAAATAAAGACCCAAGAGAAGAATATCGAAGACAAGCTGAGAAACGAATAATTAAAACGTTAAGAGATGATGGTTAAAAAAGAGAATAGATTTAAGGTAACAGGGACACATTTTTTTAAAAAAAGAGAAATAGAGAGATGGGATTAGAAGGGGAATAGATAATGATGTAGAAAAACTAAAATTTGAATGATGGTATAATCAAATTATAAATTTTGGATTTTATAAAAATCAGATTGCCCTGTGCTAGCTTTCTGTCTTGTTCATTCCTCATAAATTACTTGATAAGTAGATTGTTACAACTAAATAGGAATAGTAGAGAACATAGAGAATGTATCTTCGATTCCATCAACTATTTGAGTTTAAGATTCATTTGGACTTGAATAATGAATCATAAAGATTAGCGCTGAAGATTGCGATACTAAATACTGCTGAATGATGGCATCTTTGTGACCTACCTGTGTTTGTGTAAAGCTTTCTTAAACTTCCAGCTCAGCAATTTTCCCTTTTGTGTTTATTAAGATAAAACTATTTAACTGATTTCATTTTGATTACAACTATTTAACAAACATTAAAGGCACTCTGCAAAATTACTACATTTCTTCCTTCTAAATTATGCCTTTAGTCTTCCATTCAGGTATACAACAAGACTGTTGATTTTATGGTTAACAATACATCACAATATATAGGGGTGTATTTTAACTGGAGAGAAAGTGTTTTATGCATTGTCTTGCATTGGTGCTTCCAGGAAGCACAGCAAATTGAAAATGACTTGGCCAGAGAGTGGAGCCGATGACAACGGTAGAGCTGGTGAATGAATCCCATGATGCAAAGTATTTTAACTCTGGAAGAATTCAAAGATATTTAGTGATAATGTACTCAGAACTGTCTTTTCAGATTGTCTTAAAAATGGGCTCAAAAGGACATTTGGATATGGATTTAAAATTGGCAGGATACAAGAATGATATTGACAAAGATGTTATATAGGATTTACAAATGAAAGCAGTTGGTGTTTACATAACTAAAAGGGGCATACAAATTAAAAAAACCCCAAATGACTTGGATGTGTGGATTTCAACTCAGAAAAGTGATTTAGATAACTTTTATTTTTGATAGGTATCAAAAGTGGATACCTATATGGATTTCCTGAGAAAAGACAGAGAGAATGAAATCAGCTCCTGAGACACTACTTAAAAGGAATAAATATGAAGGCTTTCAAAAATAAAAAAGATTTATAAAATTGATTTATTTGACCAAGGTTAAATTGTACATATTTTTTTCCCCTAGTAACTTTTAAACACTTTTTTCTTGACCAGGACTGAATGATTTGTTTATAGATAATTTATGGGAAGAAGTGATTTTTTTTGTGGTATTTTTTTAGAGGATGTTATATATGTTTTATTTTAATATGTTATTAAAATTGAAAGGAAGTGTTAAACTTGTGAAGGAGTTTCTGAGATGAAGAGAAGATGGTAATAACTTCTTTTGTGGGACATTATTTCATGGGATTAAATTTCAATATGTTGTTTTTGTCAATTCTTAATTAAATCTTTTTATGATTAACTTTGAATGACAAGGCTTTAAGGGTCTGTTTATAAATATAAGACATGGAAAGGATTGCTTTTGGCATTTTTAGAGAAAACAAGTCACATGTAAAGGAATATGAAATTTGTTTGAGGTGAATACACAAAAAAAAACCCTAAAACCCCCATAACAGATCTGTTTTGAATGCAGACCATGAGTTTAACTATCAATGAACCCTAGCAGGCTCATTGTAGTTGAAATAAAAGCAATTTATTGATAGAAAAGTCTTACTTCTATTGAAACCGCAGCTTGAAGAGAGAAGGTAAGTTCTCCTTTACGTCTTAAAGGCTCATTTTACTCACAATGGGCTACATGGAAAAGGCCACAGGCGCCATGGACCTTTTCATTCTCATAAATACAAAGAGCTGATGAAATCTGTCACCTTTCAAGATTATTAGAGAGGGGAAGGAAACACAGAACTTTGAAAGGCAGGGCACTCAGATAAGGGACTGAATGAAACAGCAATTATTTTTGATCCTTGATGTTTAACATTTTGACTTAAGCCTGCTTTCCCCAAATTTGGATCTTTCAGTGTTGAGGACTATAATTCCCAGCCACTTTAGCTTCTGACCACACTGGCTGGAAATTCTGGGATTCACAGAGCTGATGAAGCTAGATGAAGACAATCTAAGTAGGTTGCCTTGAGCAATCCCATGAATGACACTTACGGCACTAGGTTCTGGCAAATTGTGTAGGAAGACACTGGAAACATGGAGGCTGCTTGGAAGGATGATTTAATGGTGAAGAACCACCAAGCACTTGTGATTCTATGTAGCTGACTACATGGAGTGGATAGATGTTTATACCCTCTCTTGGGCCTTGCCCTAGAGCTTCCTGTTCCTGTGAAAGGGCAGGTATCCTATTGGTTGCTGTAGGGGTCACGTGCAAATCCTAGGAATTTGTCTAAGTTTGGTTGAAATGTGCTGGGTGATGTAATATCCTTAGGTGCCATGTGGTGAGCTCTGCTGCTAGATGGGTAGAGGGCTAATCCTATTATATCCCGAGGGTGAAGGTCTTTTGTCTTATAGATAAGCTGGCACTCAAATATCTGCTGGGGCAGGAAGCTGTAGAGAGTTGCTTTGTCTTTAAAAACACGTTTCTCCTTTTCTCATCCAGGGAAATATAATATTCTGCCTTTTTAATGTTTCATTCTTCTAGGAGAGGGGTGGCTGCTAACTTTCGTCAATTGTAATGCAGTTTATTTTATAATCCATGTAAATTTAAACAAATTTGAATTTGTTTTGCATTTGTAAATCCAATCAAAACAAAACATTCACACAAGATCTGTCTTTGGGGAATTCTCTGCCTGGATTGGAAGCAGTTGTGGTCAGCTGCTGGAGACCACATCGCTATGGTCCTTCCTTTGGATTGGACTCTTTAGTCATAGTAATCTGTGTTGAGGCAAAACCCCCTGCTTTTTGGTATTACTATTCTACTGTGTGATATTGCCACGCTTTCCTGCTTGTGTGGCTATCTCGAAAAGCAGCATAAAACAGGAGAGCTTCCCCTGCAACTTGGTCTGTCTGGACCTCCGTGCTGAACTTATAGTTCCAGGATCCACCAAAATCTGTGAAGTAGCAGCACCTGGTGGCAATTTGCATGCATTGCATTGTGCTCCAGTGAGGAGTGCATTTTTGTTCCATGGACTGCACTTTATTTACACCTTGAATTATAACGTTTTAAAAAACAGATAGCAGAAAATACAAACATTTGGATAATTTCACTTTGTTTGCAAGTTGCTCAAATGTCAGAATTACATTTTAATAGCCTTTTCTTGTGAGAGAATCTGCAGTCCTTTCCTGGGTTAGACAGTTCTGTCTTTTCTATTACCCCTTTTATTTATAACATTTAGACACTACCCATCTCACTCTCAGCGTGTCAGTTTTGCATACAGGTAGTCTTCGACTTACAAGGGTTTGTTTAGTGACCATTTGAAGATACAATGGCACTGAAAAAAGTAACTTATGACTGTTTTTCACACTTATGACCATTGCAGCATCCCCATGGTCATGTGATCAAAATTCAGATGCTTAGCAAATGGCTCATATTTATGACGGTTGCAGCATCCTGGAGTCATGTGATCACCTCTTGTCACCTTCTGACAAGCAAAGTCAATGGGGAAGCAAGGTTCACTTAACAACCATACGTTACTAACTTAACAACTGCAATGATTCACTGTTGCAAGAAAGGTCGGAAAATGGGGGGAAACTCACTTAACAAATATCTCACTTTAACAACAGAGATTTTGGGCTCAATTGTGGTCGTAAGTTGAGGACTGCCTGTATAACCTTGTATTGCATAAATATTTTTCATTTATCTTGCCTTCTTTCTGAAAGCTTTTAACTCTAACTGAATCTTTAACACATCTTTACCTTCTAAAGTTACAAACCTAACGAATCAGCTTCTCTGAATTGAAATGGGAATTATTTTTAATAACCCTTGAAAGCAATATCAGGAATAGAAGAGATATTTCTGCTTCTCTGACTTTGAATCCAAACTGCCATGTTTAAAATGATTTTGTGCACAGGTGGCAAAACTCCCACTTCTTTTATACTATAAGCAGCATGAGAAAAATACCCTCCCTCACATCACTCTCTCAGAATTGGAAAGCAAGTCTACAGCCCCATCAGTTTGTAGGAGAGGGGCAAGACAACTACTCCAAAGTCTCAGCTATTTTCAGTTTGCCTCTATGAACCGTTTTCCCTTTCAAAAGGATGATATGAAGATGCCTTCACACACACATGAAAATAATACCCGACACTGGGTTTTTCCTGCCTTCCTAATTACATCCCTTTCTCCTATTTTGGATATTAGTTTGATAAGGCATACACGTTTTCTAGAACCTTGTAATATTTTTAAAAAAATATCAAAGTACATTTGAGGATTATAGGTTCAAAACTAAGAGAACCAACAGCCTGTTGTTTCTTTTTCTTCTTCTACATGTATAAATATTTCAACCTTTTTCCCCATCTGAAGTAAACCTCTGGTTACCATTCTGTCCAAAGCAAGACTGAACATTCCTCTTACAACACAGGATTGAATCTGGTGGTATCACCAGCACCACGTTTACATTAATTGTATTTTAATCTCTGTATCCACTTCAGATTCAGGACTCTGATTCCACTTGTGTGAGTTTCTCACGTTTCATGATTTCCTGGTATTAGATTTTGCTTGCTTGTTGAATAACAATTTGTTATATTACAACAACTCTGAGCTTGTAATCGCACAGTGCAATCCTATTCACATTTTCTTGAGTGCAAGCTTGTTAGTCAGTAAAACTGTTTTCAGACAGAGTTCAGTAACTTGCTCCTACATATAGGAATGCAATCCCAAAGTATTTACAAATGTCTGAAAAATGATAGCGCCTAATGAACCCTTAAGCATTTAATTAAAAAAACAGGAACAAGTTCATATGATAAACTCAGCAATCCACACTGTTAAATCATACACTTTTCATATAAAAGTTTGAATACAATGCCCACAAAATCCAAGAAATTTACAACCAAGCAGACTTAGCATAGGCATTGACAAACTGGGGGTAGGGTGGTGGGGAATGACAAAACATGCATTGCAACACAAACCACATGATTTATATACTGCAATATATATCAGATAGATAGATGTATCTATATCTGATGTTGACATGTCAGAATTAAAGCCTGAATGTCACGCTGCAACATTTTATCATTTTTGTTTTACTGAAGTTTGTACCAAGAATAATTACTTTTGTACAATGAAAAAATATTGTTATGTATCAACTATTTGTTATATTGCTATGATAATGGCTTAATGGATATTAACCATGGGTGGCAATTATGTAGCTAATCAGTTTTATGAAATGGTACGTATTAAAATTTACTTGTTCATTTTGGCATATTTGATGCACAACATCTATCATAAAAACTTGAACAACTCATGCATTAAGCTATGATAAAACAATACACGAGAGAAACTCTAATAAACGTATGAGATGCCTTACGACTGGTTCAGAATGAAGTAGTCTATATAGCAAAGTGCCATGTTAATGGGCTCAAAATGAACATGATTTTTTTTTCAATAAGAACATAAGACCATTTATAAAGGAATGTAAAAATCCCAACGTCCAACCTCAACTTATTATGGGTGACAGAATATTTGGTAACATAACCAGTTAGCAAAGATACACTTATTTATTGACTTTTCTTATTTTCTCTCCTTGCTTTCCTTTTCTGCTGTATCGTCTTTAGTTCTGTCATTACGTTCACTGTTTTATAAACCCAAGCAATCTGAAAAACAAAAACAAATGATGACATGTGAAATTCAAGTCCTGATAGTGTTCTCATGTCTCCAGGAGCCTCTCTTTCTGCAATCTAAATCTCCAGACCTTCAGAGAAGATGCTATCAAGCTTGGTGAAGCCCAATATTTGAAGTATCGTCAATTTTTCCATTAATGAAAACAAAACCTCATTAATAAGTACAGAACATTATCAAAATGGTAGTGAATAAACAGCAGTCTTCATTCTTAATCACATGGCCTTTGTTTCCCCAATAAAACATGCTTTGTAGTTCTATCTGCCTTAATCACCTCACTACTTATGACTTTACAGATTACAGATTATATTTTAATTTGCCTAAACCTCTATAAGAGAGTTGAATTCCTGATCCTTCTTAGGTTTTCTACTGAAACTTTTCGCACCCAAATAAATATAATTTGCCCTTTGAAAGGATAGTTGTTGCTGGTTTCCAATACTAACACACTTTGGTGGTTGAAAAGGATTACCAACTTGTCCAACTTGAGCAATCGATGTCACACATGTGTCAAGATGTCACTAAAGTGATGTTATTTGCATTATGAGTATAATAGCTACTAATAAATGCCTGGGTATCAAACATTATGAAACTATCAACAGACACCATAAATAGGAATTTTCTATAATAAAACTTCTTTTTTCCCCTGGTTCCTTTTGCCTTTTGACCTGATGCCAAAACTTTGAAGGAAAGAGATTAGTGCTTACCACTATGAGGATGGCATTTAGCAGTAATGGTACTGAGAACACTAACGAAATAAACATTCCTTGGGAATCAAAGTACTGGTGCTTTGAGAAGAATCTGCAAAGGAGCAAAAAAATAAAAGTAAACATCCTCGGTGAAAACAAACTCCACAGAAGACAACAGTCAACAAACAGACAAAAGGCTGCATTCCAAATGGAAACATCTTTTAAGAGAAAAGACTGTACTCCTGAACTTTAAATACCAAAAGTTTGAAAACTTTTGTTCCAGGTTATCATTTGCTTTATGCTAGTTGTTTAAAAACACAAGCCGAGGATTCCACGCAGGTATTAAAAAACAAGGGTGAATGTGCACATTGTCTTTTTTCTCTAAACAATGGAAAAGTACCGTAGGAGAAAATATCCCATTTTCTGTTTAGGTGTGGCCGATTCATATTATTATCTTAATCTATGTTATGAATTCCAAAGGAAATTCAAGTCTATTTAGTATAGCAATAGCACTTAGACTTATATACAGCTTTACAGCCCTCTCTAAGTGGTTTACAGAGTCAGCATGTTGCCCTCAACAATCTGGGTCCTTATTTTACCCACCTCGGAAGGATGGAAGGCTGAGTCAACCTTGAGCCTGGTGAGATTGGAACTGCCAAATTGCAGGCAGCCAGCAGAAGTAGCCTGCAGTACTGCATTCTAACCACTGCACCACCGTAGCTCATAAACATATACTGTTTATGCATTTTATCAAAGCTTTCTCAGCACCCAATGGGAAAAACCTGTCTTGTTTTAGCTTCTTCTTGCCAAGTGATAGATTTTCTTTTGTTTTAAAGATTAAAGGAAACCCCAAAGCCAGACATGCTATATAGAAGACACTGATGTTTCCCAGTATGAAAACATTTACTCGAAAGAGAAAGTTTACAGATTATACAGTTGAATGCAAAAGGTTTAATGTGAAGCACACTGAAATCTTACTAAAAATTAGGCACGTGCTCTGGTCTCCATTGTATTTGGCATGGAGAAATTTAAAGAAATTCAATCATTCCTGCAAGGGGTGGGTGGAATATAACACTGTTGCTAGGCTCAATTTCCCATCAATCGTAGCTAAAAATGCCGATGGTAATAAAAGATGGGAGTTGCAATCCAATTATACTTGGAAAGCATACACATTTAGTCCTCGACTTATAACCACAATTGAGCCCAATTTTTTTGTTGCTAAGCAAAAGAGTTCTGTCCCGTTTGATGAGTTTTCTTGCCAGAGTCAGTTGTTAAGTGAATCACTGCAATTGTTAAGTTAGTAACATGGTTAAGCGTATCTGGCTTCCCCGTTAACTTTGCTCGTCAAGAGGTCGCAAAAAGTGATCATATGATCCCGGGATACCGCAACAGTCATAAATGGATGGCAGTTGTCAAGTGGCTGAATTTTGATCACATGACCATGGGGATGTTACAACGGTCATTAAATATGAAAAATTATTGCAAGTTACTTTTTTCAGTGCCTTATAACTCTAAACAGTCACTAAACAAATAGTTGTAAGTCGAGGACTATCTAGTATTGCCAGCCACCCAGGAGAGGGGAAAAAGCAGGAGACTGTGAGTTCAAGTCCTGCCTTAGCCATGAAAGCCAGTTGGGTGACTTTGGGCCACTCACTCTCTCTCAGCCCAACTCACCTCACAGAGGTGAAAAAAATAAGAAGAGGAGAAAGACTATTAGGTTTGCTGCCTTGAGTTATTTATAAAAATAAGGCAATAGGAAGGCTTTTTAAAAATAATGTTTTATGCAGTTAAGATGTACCTTTCTATACATATTAAAATGATGTAAAATAATTTAATTACCTCCAGTTTGCAGCAGCTGTTTCATTTATGTATTCTGCACAGAATACCAGGATTACTAGAAAGACAAGTACAATTGCAGATTGCTAAAGGATATTGAATCATCAGCACAACTGGCATATAAAATGTGTACCACCTCACAGAAGGGAGGCTGGCAAGGAAAGCGTTCCACAAGGGGCCCACCCTAGTTTTCCAGAGAGCAAAAGGAAAGGCGTGGAGAAATACTTTCAGTCTTGGAAGATTTTGCTAATGTAAACTTACAATGATGACAGAAGGGTACTCCTGGTTGTGCTTCTTGTCTGGATTACTTCACGGGGCTAACAATTTGTAAATGGTTGGTAAGAAAGATACCGTAATTGCTAAATGACAAGTGGTTGTAAGCAGAAGTGCAGCTTTTGCATGCCGCAATCCCAAAATTACTTCACATGCCCCAGTGAAGTAGGAGCAGCAGCTGAAAGTGAATCAGCAATGTTACAGCCTCCCTGGTAGGGAGGGATAATAATGTTTTCAACACTTTTCTGATTTGAGGATGGTTAGAATAGGAATAGGAATAGGAATTGGAGGACACTGGAAAGGCACCGTTTCTATTCCTGATTTTAAAATTTCACCTGAAACCTGCCTGGTAGTGTGGTTGGAGGGTGTTGGAGAGCAGTCAAGGTCTGAGTGGGACGCATGTAGAATCAAATTTGAAAGCGCTTCATTTAGCATTATTCCACAGTAACAGAAAATGTCAGCTAACCTTCAACAATATCTAGAGGACAGTTCCTCACTTTGAAAATCAAGGATTATTACATGGTGGATATTTCTTTCCCACTAAAGCTTTTTATATAATATACAGACTTCAGCCCTACATTGATTTGACTGAAACTAGTGGAAACATTCCGTATCTTTTTTTTTAGAAGTTTTAGAATTTTTACGTTTATCATTATAGCAAGACCACATAACTCATAAACTCAACATAGAAATAATAAAGGATTCTTTTATTCATCCCATATAGAAACAATCCATACTAGCCTACAGAGTATAGATTCCAAGGAAACACTCAGGAGCTAATTCTCATTCATGAATTAATTCATCATATCCCTTCTGCCAACAGTAGAGAGCACTGTGGGGAAGACCTAACAGACTTACCTCCCAATTTCCCCTCTCATGAATGGAATAGTATCATATAAATATTTCTGCCAGAACCTTAACTAAGATTAAAGTCTATCTTGGGCTAACACATTGCTTTAATCAAAAAGAGGAAATAATACATGACCTCCATATACTCTCAGAATGGACAGAGCAAAACATTCTGGACTTAGGGAAAAAAGACAACTATGAAGAAATTTAAAAGACTTTAACTCATAACAAAATATAATTTTCCCATTTCATCCATTAAACATTTCTTACTATTTCTTATCCCAATTGAGCCCATTTGGTGGTGCTACCCTACTCAACTCACAGCTATTCTCATGCCACAAAATACCCAGTGTGGCCATACAATGGACAGAAAATACGCATTACTGTATCCCGTTGAGTAATACTATAGTGCTTGGTGTGGTTTAGTATATCCAGTAAGTCCAAATACGGGGTTTATAAGCCCTGATTAGTATATTGCACGAATTTAGTCAACTGTGTTTTATTCTATAAACCATGGTTTCATGTGACTTTAGTCTAAGCATTCTCAACGAGCCAAAAACATTCACACATGACCCTTAAAATGCCTCATTGTCTATCAGAGAACAATTATGTCCATAGACATACGTCACATAATACTTACTGAGAGACAGAAAAAGCCCTATTTGGAAACGGTAGTGTCGGAATGAAAGGTAAGTAAAAAATAAGCAGACTATGTGGAAAAACACTAGAGTTAAAATCCAGGGTTCAGACCAATCTGTGTCCTATGAAAAAACAGAAGATAATTTTATCAGATTTATAATTGCAGATAAGAGCCATTCACTGACAAGAGAGTCCAAACACACTTATGTTTACAAATGTAATGAAATAAGACAATCTGCAGTCCATTAGCATCCTAGGTCTTCCTTATATTCCCCCCCCCCCGCC
>JANHFL010007521.1:9655-21393 GCA_032468155.1 Oxyrhabdium leporinum
AGGTGTCTGGATTGGATGATTTTCCAAATTCCTTTTTGACTCTTATTATCCTACATGCAATCTTACTCTACCTGATATTAACATTTCCTTTAACTGCTGTAGAAGTTAACCAAACAGGTGTTTCTACTTAACAACTGTGGCAAAAGAGTGATGTAAAATCGGCTATAACTCAATTATCAGTTGCCTTGCTTAGCAATGGAAATTCTGGTCCCAACTGTGGTCATAAGTTGAAGTCTACCTGTAGCAAACTGTTTTCCTCTTGTTAGAGTATTATTGACTAAACCCCCCACTCCCCAGGAAATAGCTGCAAGCTTCATTGACTTTATCATAGATGTCAGCTGGTGGGGCTAAAAATTAAAAGCACAATAACTTTCCTGGTGGTATATTATTTTTAGGAATCATCGCTACTCGAGGTACCATCATTAGTTGGGAGCAACCAAATAAGTAAGTTTATTTTGGCTAATATTTTATTGATTGAAAGCATTTATCTAGCTGCCCATTTTCTCACCAAGTCTTGGCCACTCCCAATCATATATATAAAACCATATTAAATCTGTAAAATTAAACACATTATATAAGTAATCTCAACTGTCCAAGTGATTCTAAGTACTTCTGTGCATTAAAGGATTTAGGTCTATTTTATTTGTATTTGCAGCTTAGAGTAGGGGAGGCTCAAAACTGCTTTGGTGCTTCTGAATTTTGCATTCAGGTCACACTGGGTTCTATAAGAAACACCTGGCTCCAGGCTTTGGTATAAAATCTACAGGCTGTTTTTCCAGTGAACATCATTCTGAAATGAATGAATGGAATGGCATGTTTGTTTTCAAACGGTTCCTTTTCCATCACTGCCGGGGAGTCTGCAAACCTTCAGGTGATGGGACGACCATGCCTATGTTTGTTTGGCTATGTTACCACTTCATTTCAGAATTAGTTTTTTCGCCAGGAAACGGTATTGTAAGAAGGAAGCGTAGGACGATTTGGAGGAGAAGAACCAACCATACAAGAATCCAGCCCTTTTAACCAGAAAGACATACTGATTTTTGAATAAATAATAAATAGAGCAAGGTTAAGCGTGGAATCTAAGTGACAATCAGTCCCAAACTTTAGGGCTTGCCATTTGTTTGTTTATTAACTTTTTATGTTAGAGTTGTGAACATGGATTTTGAAAAAATCGATGGAGGATCATTTAAAATGCCCAGGTAGTCCTTGACTTACAGCCATTCCTTTAGTAAGCATTCAAAGTTATGACTGGTCCTTGCACTTAACAATGATTGCAGTGTGCTCAGAATCATGTGGTTGAAATTTGTACCATTGGCAACTGGCATGTATTTATGATGGTTGCAGCATCCCCAGGTCATGTGATCACCATTTGCAACCTTCCTAACTGATTTCTGACCAGCAAAGTCAATGGGGGGGGGGGGAACTGGATTCACTTACTGACCATGTATTCATTTAATGTGATTTATTCACACAACCGCCTTGGTTAGCAATGGAAATTGTGGTCCCAGTAAGTTAAGAACTTCTTGTAATTGAAAACAACCCTTACAAGTATCTTTCTTTCTGTCTGTGCAGCAGAGTTGGCTCCTGACAACGAGCGAGTATTTGAGTCAGCCACATATAAATTTACTTTTAAGCAGCAGGAAAATCCCTCTCAGATTTTGCATCAAAACATCACATCCTTGGAGATTGACAAGAGACCTCAGGATAAGAGCAGGTCTGTCTATGCAGCTCAATTTATGATTTTCAAATCACATGGAATTTATGATTTTCAAATCACCTGTTCACATTCCATGAACATAAACCACTGAGTGTCTCAACCTGTTCAATAAAAGCTTCCAGAGGTCTTAGGGAATGCTATATGAATATTCCAGCCTGACTCCAGGTGACTAAGAAGCATGTACTGGAGTGTATAACACCAGAACTGACACTAGAAGACAAAATCATGAAATTGCATCTCACTTACTTTGGCCATGTTATGTGGGGGAATTCCCTGGAGAAAGCAATTGTGTTTGGAAGAGTTAGTAGTAAAAGGAAACCAGGCTGCCAAAGAACATGGCTGGTCATCATCAAAGCTGACACCAGGCAGAGTTTTGTAATGACAAAACTTTTCCCTGCCCCCAAAGTCCCACTCGCCATCACGTTCAGGAGAGGAACACATACTGAAAGTCAAATGCAGTGAGGCCAGAGTAAAATGTGGCACTGTTATTTTCATCTCTAAATTATTTGAGTTTCCAGCAGGTAAAGTTACGTTTTGCATTTTGCAAATTTAGTCTCCTAATTTATGGCTGATTGCCTTTCAGATTGTTTTCTGGACAGCAAGAAGCATGTTTAATGGAGATTTAAGAGGCTAGAGTATTTCCTTTTCCATCCCATGCAAATTGGTCTGTCTTCTCTCTGAAAGAAAATATTTGAGCTAAGAAAATGTGGGCCCTGCTTCTATGTTTATTTCTTATCTGCAGGCTTTGAATAGGAGATAAAGGCAGTGTTTGTCCTTTGGTCAAAGCAGCCCAATGCATTTCTTTTGGGCAAAAAAAAGGCATCAGCAAAACCAGGAAGAAACTAGTTAGATCCTTTGGGTCAATGCAAAGCAGTTGACAACTAAATATTAAACTCATCTTTCATCTCTTGTTTGCTTGCTTACTCTGTGACCATCCCTCAAGTACGTCTGTTGTGCATTTCTTTATTAAGTTTTAATTTTATTCAATTATTAAATCTATATGCCGCCCATCTCACAACCAAAGTGATTCTTTCAACTGGATCCATGTCAGATAACCCCTATTAAACGTGCTTTGACTTCCAGTAGTCATTTCTATTTGAAATTTATTATGTAGAAACATTAGCATATTAAAATTGAGTGGAAAATCATAGTGATTAATTAAGACATGAAATAGGAAGACCCAAAGTAGCTGATGTGTATCAGGGCAAAAGACCATGATCTGCAGATTTATTTCTCTTTTTTTAGGTCTGCCTTTGCTAGCACTGCAAACCGAAATCGACCGGTGGCAAAGCAGTCCAGCTACTCAGTCATCTGGAATGGCCTTATCCAGACATTCAGTGTGAAGCAGTTTGTAGCCAAAGCATACCCTGTTTCTGGTTTTGGCCCTCATCCCTGTCAGGTAGGGGTAGTATCTATAGAAGAGAATATTTGTAGCTCAGAGTTGAACTGTGTGGTCCTTGGTGCTCTCTGAGCTTAGCTGTTTTCTTGCAGATGTTTCGTTACCAAACTAGGTAACATGATCAGTGCTAGGACATCAGTGCTAGTCTAGCACTGAAGAAGTTACCTAGTTGAGCAATGAAACGTCTGCAGAAAACAATCAAGTTGAGAGAGCATCAAGGACCCCACTGGTAGGGGTAGCTTTGAGTAACTGAATCAACTACGGGCTACCTGTGGGATGCACACCTGACACCCCCATTTGCAGCCTCTCAGCACCTTAAGACATTACCTGCTGCTAAGATTTGGCCACAGAATGGTCAGTTTTGGCAATGTGATTCTGGGCATTTATCTTTGAAGTTGAAATGGAAATTACCTTCTGATTCCTCTTCTCACCCATAGCACCACCAAAAGGGCCAAAATATTTTAGTGCTATTCCTCATAGGGATGCAGGGATATCAGTAGACAATTTCCTGATGTCCTGACATATATAATATCAGCACAGCCATTTGGAATTTGGAATTTTGGAATTCAGCATTACACCCATTCAGGAGAATGCATTTGCTTTATGGCCATCATAAAAATGGTTGTAAAATTGAGTCAGGTCACATAATGACCCACTTAACAATTGGAATTCTGGACTCAATTATGGTTGTTAAGTGAGGACTACCTGTATACATCTCTAATGCACCCATGCTTAGAATAATGTTTATTATTTGGTCACTGAACTCCTGCAAGGATATTGCAGAGCTGAGAAAAGAAGAAAAGAAGGAGCAATCAGACTGGTTTCAATTACAGAAATGGACCACAGTTATTCTTATATTCTTATGGACTTCTATAAGCTGCAAGGCAGGAATGTTCTGCTTCCATTGGGAGCTTATTAGAGAGCCTCAAAGATATCTGTGTTCTTTTTGCTATGGGGTTTTTGCCCTATTGGTTTTCTTATTTTATTACAGTCCATAAGCAATGGGTGGTGTGGTGGCTCAGCGCATGGTTAAGGTGCTGAGCTTATTGGCTAGAAAGCTGGCAGCCCAGGTTTGAGACCCAAGCATCATGTGATGGGGTGAGTTCTTGTCCTCATCCCAGCTCCTGCCAACCAAGCAGTTTAAAAGCATGCAAATGCGAATTTGGTAGGAAGGTATCAGAACTCTGAGACATCATGCTGGTCACATGACAGAAATGTCTTTGGACAGCACTAGCTCAATGGCCTTGAAATGGAGATGAACATCGTCCCCTATAGCTGGCAATGATAAGCAGAATAAAATCTACAGGGACTTCTTTATCTTTACCTTGCCATAAGGAGTGCTGATAAAAAATGTATCCACTGGATTAGCCTTACTACCAAATACGGAGCTTTCTTTTTTGCAACACTGAAAGTTTGCCTCTTTTATTTTCTTGTAGGCTTTACCAACAGTTCTTCAGTCAGAGGGATGTATTCTCCTCAAGGATGTCTGGGCTTATGTAGACAGCATATGGCCAACAAAGAGAGAGGTATTTTCATTCTTCCCAAATTTTTCCTTTGTTTAGGGATGGTTACTCATATCCTAACAAACCAACTTCCACTTCCAAATATAGGATGTGAAGGACATTGGAGGCCATCTAATCCAACCTTCTCCCCATAGCTGGAATCCCCTGATTTGGCTGAGAGTGTCTGGCTGGCCCAAAGTCACCCAGGAAGCTTGCATGCGAAAAGAAAGACTAGAACTCACAGGGTCTCAGTTCCTAGTATATCTTGCCATTTTCTCCAACCAGTAGACGCCCCGTTGCCTTGACTTTTGTTCTGTACATACTTCAAAGAAGGCTTTTTGTTATTTTTGTTATTAGTTTATTATTTTTAATTTTATTATTATTGTTGTTGTGATGATGATGATGATGATTATTATGATTATGATTATTTTGCGTTCATCGCTAACCTCAATTCATTTTCAGTGTTAGCCTTCCTGATCCCATCTTTGGGCTGTATTCTAGTTTCATTATACAACCTTTTGTTCCATTTTTTAAAAGTTGTCCTTTGTGTTTCTCGGTTTATCAGAGAGCATCTTTTGAAACGATGCTGGTCTCATCAGCTGTCTTTCATTTTTCTTTCTCTCTGGCACTGCTTGTGTTTGGGCTTTAATGAATTTGTTTTTCAGACTCTCCCAAGCCTCCTGAAGAATTTTTCCCTTCAGGATTTCCATTCTTGAAATCCTACTGTTTAGCTTATGAAGTCAACTGGCCGTTTTGAAATCTGGAACACCCCCTGGGTGTAAATTCTATACTCACAAGGTCAAAGCTTTTGCAGTTTCTACTTCTTCAGCTATTTCTTGGGTTAGGATTAATTTGCCAACATAATACTTAACATAAAGTAAATCTCCAAACACACACACAGAGACAGAGACAGAGACAGACAGACAGACAGACACACACACACACATTCCACAAAGAATTTGCCCATTCCTGCAGTGTGTTGGTGGTATAGGCAGCTCCTGCTTTAATTCTTGCAAGAAAAACCATAAATTATATAGACAAATGTTTATGTTGCAAAAAATTTCCCATCAGCTAATGGCCTTTCTCTTACCTTTTCATTTAGGAAATGGGGGTGATACAATTCTGCCCCAGTTTATCCAGAGATTTCAGTTCTTACCACACATTGTATACCTACCTGAACAACAGACAGAGATACGGCATTGTGGAAAGCAGCCAGGTGGAGATATTCCTGGTGCCATAACTAGCCTACCAATTGGTGCCTTCCCAATTCCATCCAGTAGGTGGACCAGGTAGGAGCCAGACCTGGTCTCTTTTATGTTGTTGGTTCTTAGGAAGCCGGACAGCTTAAAACCAGGACAAATATTCTTTGTAAGATAAGCAAGGAAAATTTATGTGTTTTTTGTTTTTATTTCTTTGGCTATTATAATTGAACATAACCTGTCTGTTATGGGTTCTCTTTCAAGCAAAGTTCTGTTTGTTTCATCAGTTTTTATAGTTACCAATTCTGGACTGCAGACATTGGAATGGCCACTAGATGACAGGAAAGAGAGTGGTCTGCATCTTTTTGCTGCCATCTAGTGGCAGCTGAACTTTTGTAGCTGAGGTATGAGAGCTCAAGTGAAATCAGAGAAATGGGGGGAAAAAGGTCTAAAGAAGAAAGGGAATGGAATAAATCACCTGCCTCCACACCCACTCCTCTGCCTGTAGCTGCCGCCACTGTGTGTCGGAATCATCTGCCTCCATTAAATCGGGTGTCAATCTGCCCCACTATGTCTCGTCTTGCACGCATTGTGCATGTTTCCCTGAAAATAAGCCCTAATGCATCTTTTGGGGCCCAAAAAATATAAATCTGGGTCTTATTTTTGGGGAAACATAGTAGATGACAGGAAAGAGAGTGTTCCGTATCTTTTTGCTGCCATGTAATGGCACCTGAACTTGTGCAGCTGAGGTATGAGAGCTCAAGTGAAATCAGAGAAATGAAGAAAAAAAAAGATCTGAAGAAGAAAGGGAATGGCAGAAAGCTGCTAATGCTGATGATGCTACCTAATTGGGTCATAAAACCCCTACAAGAAAACAACCAAGCTCAAAGAGCATGAAGGACCACACAGATAATTGCTAGGTTTATTGATATCTGACAGGGCAGGAGTAACCAAAAGAAACTGCCATCTCACCCAGAATTGACAGAATTCTCTGATTACATGTCAAAAGAAGTACAAGACAAGTGGAGAGTGGAAATGGAAGAAAAATTGAACTCAGATTCCCAGTCAATGTAGTCAATCTGGGAATTGACCAAAGTAGATGGCAGTTCTGAGTGTTGCTGTCTGAACACAACCTGAAGAAAAAGAAACAGAATTCGGGAAAGCTGGCATGAGAAAACCTGAGGGAATAAAACACACTGGATGGTATAGATATGAAGATTTCTGTGGTAAGATGCATTAAATAGTGTCAAGACCTTTTGCAGTTAGCAAGATTGTCAGGGAACTCCATGTGATATCACTTTGTTAAAGCAATTCAAGATTACGATAGCATTTAAGCAAATGATAGTTGGCAAAGGAGACAATACTGAAGAAGACTCAGAAATATTAGCTCTGGTATGTGCACCAAGGAAGATATCATCTATGTCAAGGATGCCCAACCTGCAGCTTTCAGATCATAAAAACTCCTCTAATAGTTGCCAATAATTTGTTATGTTTAATGTGACCAAAGAGGGAAACCACTGAGAATGCATGCGGAGAAATAACATAAAATTTATATTTCACATGAAGTTCTAAAGGCAAAGATGGACTTAGCCGAAAAAGGGGACACAACTTTGTGTTATGTCGATGGGTTCAATTTTGATTTTGCTGGATGTGATGCATACCAGGCCTCTTGGATGGTTCACTGTCCTATATTTTTGTATGCTTCAGGGGCAAACATGGGAATGTTGGAACTTTTATTGAACTTAATTGATTCTGTAATGCATGGGGCCGATACAATCAACCTCCACATGAGCCGAGACTATTCTGCACTCTTGCAGAAACTTTAATGATTGGACCGTTTAGGATGTCTGCTTTCCTCAGCTGTCATCTCCCACCTCTTCCCCCCACCCACCCCCAGTGCTGTCATTTTCACTGACTTTGTTATGATGACCTTTGCATGCCTGTTTGGAGACAACATGGCATTTGATTGTCCTGCAGCAACTGGAACAGGATATTAAAATTTCTCCATCGACATTTGGAATTGGCCTCGTCCTTTCGTTTCACATTGCAAAATGCCAGAGAATCATACGCACAGCTACCAAGTGTGCTATTTACTTAGATCCGGGGTGATGGATGAAGAGAAACAGGCAGGGGAGCACATACCAGTTGGTCAAAGCAATTCATCCCGTCATTTTCTAAATAAAGCAGATTAGTCTCCTTCACTGCATTGTTTCGCTTCGGATCTAAGCAAAAGATTCTAAGAGTTGTACCTCAGAACATCTGTAGAGCACTAAGGTAAAGCATTGTACAACGTCTATATAATGTTAGTTAAATCTTTTGTATAAATAAGGGCCAACAAGTTTAAAGACTTGTTTTAAAATCCCAAGCTTATCAAAAAGTTTGCTTTGCCTTCCTTCCTCCCCCCCTCCCCACCCTACCCCTGGTCAAGTTGGACCTGCAAACTGTTAGGATGTATTTATTATATCTGACAGGCTTCTCATATATAGAGCAGTAGATCATTGACTCTTCAGACTCTTACAGAATATCCATATTCAGGAAACTGCTTATAGCAAAAGCTCGGAGACACGACCCCCTTAGATTAATTGCTTCAGTGGAGACAGAAAGAAAACCACATACACATAGTTTGGCTTATGGCAGCATACCAAAATTAATATCTTTATCTGCTATATGCTAAATAAATAAATATCTCCATCTCTATATCTCATCTATATCATCTGTGTCTATATACAGTACAGTATCAATATCAGTGATGATTAACCTATGATACGCATGTCCAAAGTGATACACCATGACATTTTGCGTGACGTGTCAGTGTTCACCAACATCCGACAACAACCGTTGTCCCTATTTGAATTACCGAAGAAACTGAATTAATACAAATACGAGAAATATGTGTGACCCTGCACCACCCAAAGCTTAAAATGGATTCTCCCCATCCATAGCAGCATGTGATTTGTCATTTTCAAAGGTGTGATAGATGGTGATATGAAAGAGAATGCAGCTTAATGTGTAGGGAGATTCTCAGTCAACCAGGTCATGGTTGTCCCAAAGGTGCTTTTTCAAGAGGCAACTGGAGTTCCAGGTTTTTCTTTGAAGACATTTCGCTTCCCATCCAATAAGCTTCTTAAGTTCTGCAGAAGCTTCTTGGATAAGAAGTGAAAGTCTTCAAAGAAAAATCAAAAAGTCCAGTTCCTCTTGAAAAAGCACCTTTGGGATGAGAGTGCAGCTTGTAAAATGCAATGGGAACATGGCAGCTATATAGATCAGTTGTCCCCTAACTGCTGCATGGGGTGGTTGTTTGCACAGGAAAGCTCATTTTTGAGGAGCAAGCGTAGAGGATATCTGCAACCATAGTCTGCAAAATGATCATACTATCAACAACTTTGTGTAATCAACTTTGTGTGAATGTGCATTGAATTATGAATGAATGTGTAAAGAATTTTTTCTCTTTTGTTCAGGATGAATGTGTGTGTGTGAATGACATGCCAGTAGAGTCAAGTTAGGCATTTTCCAAATGACATGCCAAGGCCAAAAGGCTCACCATCACATCACTGTGTGTGTGTGTGTGTGTATGTATGTATATAATGTTTCTATATAGGTATATATACATGTATATATACATATACATACATGCATACATACATACATATAAATGCATGTATGTCCAGATTTAAATTGCAGGCTTTTACTTCCTGCAGAAAAGACAGTAGAAAATTGGCTGTTCTCTTCACAGTGTTGAAATTGGGAAGGATATGCTTAAGGTTGACATTATGCTTCTGTCTGGATTGAGAACCACAAGTTCCTGCCCCACTAACTTCATTCTTTTCAGTATTGGCAACCAGTGAAGAGAAAGCCCTTCTCTTTGAAAATTTACTTTCACCGAGTGTCCTTTATGTTGAAGCTGTGACACCCGTTGAAGAATGTCAGGGTCAATTTTCACCCCAGATTCCTTATGCCAACACAATTGGAGAGCATAACCCATCTGTGCAGGAAACTTTATGTCTCATCCAGTATGTGACACAGATGCAGTCCAACATTCAAAATCTGGAAGCTCATCCATTTAGTCTCCTTACACAGGAAATGATCTCTGCATTGTCTCAGATTCCAGCAGGAATAGAGTCATTTCCAGACCAGCAAGATGGTGGATACTACACAGGACCAATTTGAGATGCTTGGGAGGGTGACATATGATGGCAAACCTGCAAAATAGGGGGCAACTCCTCATTGAGAGCAAACAGGGTAGCAATAGGGGTGGAATAAGATGCAGGTGAAGGAAGCTTCATTAATTTCTTAACCTGCTTGGATATTTATTCCTTATAGTTCTAAGAGAATGGGGTAGATTTAGGTTTCAATTGCGTGTTGATCGGAGTTTAAAAGTTCATTTAGATCAGTGTTTGTCAATCTTCACAACTTCCTCAGCCAGCCGGGAATTCTAGGGAGTTAAAAGTTCCACGCAACATAAAATTACCAAGACTGAAAAACACTGAGTTGGATACTGTAAATTATCTGAATCCTAGTGTGTCCATCTCATACTATGGATGTGACAACAGGTAGCCAACTGGCTCACCAAAGACCATTGTAAACCCAAGACTTAAAACGAGCACATTCCATGAAGTTAATGGAAATTGGCATTTGGTAATTTCCAGGGCAAAAAAAGATGGATAGTTTTATGGTTTTATGTCATATGCTGATGATTTTTGAATATGTATGTTGGGCAAGAGGCAGATTCCATGAGCATGAGGAAAAGGAGAACTGCATTGGGGTTGAAGTTATTGTCTGAATAGAAGACACAATTGTTTCTAACATTTATTTCTATGTTAAGAAACCATTCTAAAGCGTTTTTTAAAATAAATAAATAAAGGTTTTATTACTTTTGTAAGATTATGGGGTTCTGAGAGGTTTTTTTAAATCTTTTTTTTACCTGTGCTGAGGTAAGGAAAAAGTTGGAATAGTTGTTTTCTGAATAAAATCTCAGAGTTGTAAGGGGGCTTTGAGTAATTTAATCTTACTTTAAGATGTGTGGACCTCAGTTTCCAGAATTCCCCAGACAGCATGCTGGAAGTTGCAATCCACACATCTTAAAGTTGTCAAGACTGAGAAACATTGGTCTAGTCTAACTCCCTTCTCATTGCAGGATGCATTAGAACAGTGCCCCCCAACCTTTTGGGCACCAGGGACCAGTTCTGTGGAGAGAGGTTTTCCTGCAGACCGGAGGAGGTGTGGCTTTGCGTGCTGCCTGCATCCCATGGCTGGGTTTCGCTTGTTTGCGTGGCCCGGTTTGTGGCATGCCACAGCCCGGTGCCGGTCCACGTACCAGAGGTTGGGGACCCCTGCATTAAAACAATATTTCTCAATTGTGGCAACTTTCAGATGACTGAACTGCAACTCCAAACATGCTGGGTAAGGAATTGAAGTTCACATATTTTAAAGTTGCTAAAATTGAGATACACTGCAACAGACTATCTCTGAAACCATCTCTGAAGACTTCTAGTTGGTTGCTAGTATTATTAAGGAAATGCGAAATAGTTGCACCCGGAAGAATTACAGTCTCCTGTTTAGAAGCACACTGTGTCTTCCTTACCTTCTGTTCCCCTTCTCTTCTCTGTAAGTACAGATAGTCCTCGACTTACAACATCTTCATTTCGTGATTGTTCAGAGTTATACCAGCACTGAAAAAAGTGACTTATGACCAGCAGCCCCACAGTCACGTCTTCAAACTGCTAAAGCTTGGGAACTAACTCATATTTGTAATGGTTGCAGTGTCCCGGAGTTATGTGATCACCTGTGACTTTCTGGCAAGCAGTCATGGAGAAGCTAGAATCACTTAACAACCATGTTACTAACTTTATTTATTTATTTATTTATTTATATTTTATATTTATATACCGCCCCATTCCGAAGACTCGGGGCGGTTCACAGCT
>JANHFL010007523.1:21402-41902 GCA_032468155.1 Oxyrhabdium leporinum
ATGATGATGATGATGATGATGATGATGATGATGATGATGATGATGATGATGATGATGATGATGATGATGATACACAATTAGATTCACAGACTAAGATTGGTGGAAACTTAATAATTCAAGTCCTAACCAAGGATCTAAGAATTATTTAGGTAATATCTGAGAATGTAGATAGTTACAAACAGGGTAGCTTTTTGTAAAATTAGGGTGTTCAGGTCCAACAAATTTAAAAAAATTAAATAGAGAAGTTCTTGAGGTGTTGCTTCAAGGGCTCCAGTCATATTGATATAACAGCATATTTCTTTTTCAAAGTGTTCAAGCTTGATCTGCAAGTAACGGTAGTTTGTAATTTTTCCCCCCTTGCTTTTCCTCAATCCTAGTATTATCTGATACAGCAACATCAACAAACCAGACTTACTTCTTTTCAATTAGTGTTATGTCAGGTATGTTATGAACAAGATGCTTGTCCATTTCAATCTTAAAATCTGACAAGATCTTAACCCACTTATTTTCCAAAACCTTCTCAACTTAATGGTTACCGTAGTTTTTGTTACATTCAGATTCAAACTTCTGACAAAGTTTCCAATGAATAATTCTTGCAATTCAATTTATAGTATTATTAACATTCCAATCATGCTATTGATATTTAGGAACCAACAATATATTTTAAGCTTATGCAAAAATATGGAAAGTACCGCAATGTGAATGCGGCAGTTATCTGCAGTTCATAACCATCCTTGAGTCAGAAAAGCAGAGATGGCATTTTTAGTGAGTCACAAATAGGTGTTAAATTTCCACTTACATATATTTCAAAACATCTGAAGCACTGCATATTCCTTATATCTTTACATGGTATTAGGAGTGCATTTGCTGGTAGTTGGCTAGTAAAGCTGATGTTCAGAAAGTATTGCATCAAATCTTTTTTTAAAAAATATATCTGCTGGATATTAATTATGTGGCAAAGTTTGAGGAAATTCTATTACTGAAAGTAATGAGATATTGGGGAAAATGTAAAAGTTACCAGAAAGATAAAAAGACTTTTAGAATGTTCCTCAGAGATATAAGAGCTAAAATTCAGTTTGCTATTGTGGGGATTGGGAAATTCTTGAATTAGAGAATAAATCGTTCTGAATATTTTGGATGCTGGTTTATAGATAGCTATTAGAAAACCCTAAATTGGAAAGAGTTTTAAGAATATGTCCTTCAGTAGATGTAAATCAAAGGTATTTTACAGTTATGAAATATATATATAGTAGGAGATTTCTGAAAACTTTAATAAGTATAAAGATAATGGAACATTACAGAGAGAGTTCCAGCTCTCCACTACCTCTTTCTCTTGCCAATTTTTATAACAAAACATAGTCTAGGTAATTGTTCAGTATATGTTATCTACTGGTTTTCCTGCAAAGGGGAAACGTCATTATAGAAAAGTACTACAAGAAAAGAATAGGAAAGATATACAGCTTATGACTTAAAGTAGAAGGCATTATTTTGTGCATGAAATTTTACACACAAACACAGAGAGAGAGAGGGGGGGAGAGAGAGAGAGAGGAAGAGAAAGATGCAGCTGCACACACACACACACACACACACACACACACGCACTCACATTTATAGATATGGTCAGAATTTTGCTGCAGCAAAGCAGCAGGTTAGTTCTAAAAACAAAATTGTGTAGTTATACCTTCCACACTTACAAATATTCTTTCTTCAGTTACAAAATGATGTGTTGCATAGATGTAGGGCTACTTAGGCTATTAAATTCAACTTCCTGCTATGTACAAGAATGCAAATTAAGATGAAGACCTTTTTTAATGAAAATTAAGATCTGGATTCCAGACAGACATCTCCATTTGAGCACATCCTATTCAGTGAAAGGGAGCCTATCACCTCTCTAGGTAACTGGTTCTGCTCTGAAACTGCTCTTAAACTGGTTCTGCTCTGAAACTGCTTTCCGCCCTAATATTCAATCATAATATTTATTTCTGTAATTTTAACCCCTATTACCTGTCCTGTATTCTGGAATGAGAGAAAATAGATTTTCTCCACCTTCTGCACATCCTCTTAAGCATTTAAAGAATGCTATTATATTCCCCTTTCACCCCAATCTTTTTTAAAGCTAAACATATGCAGCAACTTCAATCCTTCTTCATAGGCATACCTTCTAAACTCCTAATCATTCTTGTTGCTCTCATCAGAAACACTATAGTTTTCTCTAAGTCTTGTGAGGCCATACAGCCTATGCTTAGCTAAATTGCTAATCAGGATTCGAGATACTTTGTCAAATAGTTTGTTGAAGTCAAAGTATATTCCTTATAGCCAGTAAGAAATAAGAGTCAATGTAATGGACTAGAAAGTGGGAGACAGAAGACAATTAACCAGTGGAACAGCTTGTCTTCAGAAGCTGTAGGAGCGTCATCACTGGAGAGAAAAAACTGGACAGCTACCTTTCTGAAATGGTATGGGGTCTGCTGTTTGAGCGGAGGGTTGGACTGGAAGATTTCCAAGGTCAATTCCAGCTCTGCTCTGATTGACTAAATGATGTGGAACTTCTATATGTATGCAGTCCTCCCTTAGGGACAGAAACTATCTAGGTGACTTCTGGTGTTTCTCTCTTAGCCAACTTGCTTCAGAGGGTTGTTGTTGGGAAAATAGTAGGAAGGGCTCTTATATGTACTGCCTCAAGCAGGGCAAAATAATGGTGGGTTATCAAAAATAAATAAATAGTATGTCTACAGCATTTCCTATTAAGAAAATTATTCAATTACTACATAAGATAGTCTTGCAAGATCCATTCTTCACAAATCCATGCTGAATTCTGGTAATTATCATATTGTTATAATAGTGTTTACAAATCTACTCTCTCTATAATCTTCTGTAGAATCTCATTGGGTATTGACATCAGTCAAATCAACTCGTCTATCAGTATACTGGAACTTTCTTCTTTTTAAAAATGGGACATTTGCTTCCTGTCCCCTGCATTTTACCAGTTCTCCAAGATTTCTCATAGATAATACAGAAGCATCTGGCCAGACCCCTAGGCAGTATCTTCGGTGTCCAAGGATGAATTAATTTTGTCCTGGTGATTTAGATACATTTAAAGTTAATGGATATTTTCTAAGCTTATTTCAGTCATACCTGACATTCAGTTACAATCATTTCTCAGATAGAAACATGATTCTGACAAAAGTTAATAAAAGGTTTGAAGTGTCCATCTTCAAAATAGCTGTAGTTACTAATATAGATAAAATTGTATATGGTATGCTAGCAGGACTTATTTGAGTCTACCTGATTTAAGTTCATGTGCATCTTACCCGTTTACTATTTTATTTTTTTAAAAAACCCAGAGCAGTGTTTCCTGGTTTGAGATATGAGATGTATCACATTTATGAGGAATACTTAGTTGTTCAAAAATGCAACTAACATGCTAATGTTATTTGACTGACATTAATTAGAAAATATATAACAGGTGTTTAAATTATTTTAGAAATGAGTTTCCCAGACCTGGAATGTAGATAATGTCAATTCATGCTTAGAATAGTCTGGGAGATTAATACAAGTTTATTCTTACCCCATGGAAAAATTTGTCATCTTTTATTTTAATTTTATAAAAAGTTTTAAAAAGTAGAAAAACCAATATAAACTAATGCAAAGTAAGAAAGAAAAAGAAATCAAAGAGACAACTGAAACTGCAAAATAGTAAAATGAAATAGAAAAGAAAAACCGATTAAAGAAGTGGCTTTCAATCTTCTGTACAACAGTTATAAGTACAGTTATAAATTTTCTCTTTCTCTAAAGTTACAATATGTCTCTCTTCTTCCTAAAATGTATCCTATCTAATCATCAAAATCATAAATTGCTCTGTGGAAAACTTTAGAAAATGCCAAATTTTAATCCCAGAGGATATAAACCACAGCATTAGCTTTAATTGTCAGAGGCCATCAACCATTGTAAAAGGCTTTATGTTCAGATGTTCTAATAGAGATTAGGTTCTAACCAGCTATGTTGAATTACTGGGAAGTGTCAGACTAGTTCGTACTTGCCTAAGGGAATGTAACAGCAAGAGACCACTCTACGCAATGAATCAGAAATATGGAGGTTTTAAGCAGTTAATGATCATGGAAAGAAAGTCTAGTTAACCAGACTGCATAGGGAGGATGCTGATTTTCGAAGTCCATTTAGGACAGACCTTCAAAGAGAGGCAATAGGGTTTACTGGAAGCCAAAGGCCAATGTCCCTCCTAAGAGATCCAATTATGGATAGTGAGTGCCAGCTGTTGAATGACTAAGACTAATCGGAGCAGCTTTCTGGAAGAAGACAGTAGGACTTGATTTGAGGGAGATTCTCCCTCGGCCTGTAGGGTCATTCAGCCCCACAAAATATTTAGCCAGCTCCCACATAACCTTAGCAGTTCATTGATGAACTAGAACTTACTATTGTACACCAAAGTAGCAAGGAAAGAGTGGAAGTTTAGTTCCCTTGGAAAGCAGCTTGGAAAGAGAATGACGCTACTCTCCTGAAACTAGGATTTGTCACCCTGCAAACCTGTGAAACTATAAATGATTGTTTTAAGTTAAAAAAATTAACTGAATATCAGACGCAACCACTATTTATTGGTTTTAGGTTGGAATTCTTTTTAATGAAAAATTGTAAGTTAAACATTTAAATCCTTCCACATCACTGAAAGAATTGTAGCCATTTTTCCCATGATATAAGATTCTATTCTATTCATATAATGGATTTAATAGTTTGGAGTTTGCTTTCTTTTATGAATTTCACCATGTTACAATAAATCCAGGGTATCTGCAAGGACATGAGTTGATCAAGTAAACATTGCTATGTTATGGAAAACTAAAGAGAGAAAAAAAGATATTTGCTTAACAGTTCTGAATTACAAAGAATAAGTTCCCTCCCTTGCAGTGTTACTTTTCAGTAGAATATGTCATATTAGATTGTCCACAGTTGTCTGTGTTCATGTTCAGATGAACCAGTTAAACTATAAAATGCCATGTAAGAAGAAAATCTAGGGTGACAAGGAAGCAAAATTGTTATCATAGTTGAATATCAATGATAAAATGAAAGCATTTAAGGTCAAATGTTAGAATAAGGAAGCAAACAGAAATGTGTATGCGTACGTGCGTGCGTGGGTGCACTGGATTCTTAAACTTTAAGTGTGATAATTGAATTTTATGTATTAGATATTGAAGGAAATTGCAATTCATGTAACATTAAATTCAATGAATTGAAATCGGAATCATTCCGTCACTAACCCTGCCATCAGATTTGGAGAATTTTGACCAACAGCAAGGAGACTTGTTACAAAAACAAAACACTGATTTAAGAAGCTCCACAAGTAAAAGAGTACAAACAAAATTACTAGATGCGTACTATTAATGAGTAATAATCATGGGTTTTGTTTAAAAAAAGGTTATTATTTGAAAAAGAAAAGATTATGAAATTCTGAGTTAAAGCAGGATCAGATGGAAATGAACTATTGACTGATGTTTAAGAGATGAACTGCTGTAAGTAATAGTTTTATTACTTATTAATATATGGTACTATAACCTTTTAAACTATCCTATTCATCTTCATGAAGCAGCAAGCAGCTTTATATAAACTGTAAAGACACAGCTGGGATTACTGAATTACCACTAGACTGGCAAATACATATGTTAGCATTGTATGGAAAATACAATAGATCTAAAAATATGAAAGGGTTGAACGTTGAAAGTAAATATTATCAGTAAAAATATTGACAACTGGGGCCCCTAGATCTCTGAATATGGTACAGCTATTGAGGGATTTACATATGGAATTAATAATTAGTTTTGCCACTATTCTTATTACAGTAGTTTGAAGTCATTGTGATAAAATGGAATGAGTTTTCTCCATTTTATAGGCCTTCACTGGTTAAATGGCCTATAGAATGATAATACCAGAATTGTTTCTATTTCCTCTTTTTCTATTGTATTTATATGTAGTATTGGAAAGTGTAGTTTTAATTTTTCTGGATGCTTTCAAACACCTAAAATGGACAAAGATGGGTGTTCACTGCCCACTTGTGTAAGTAAACACAAGAAAACATAATACTCCACTTTAAAAAAATATTTATTTGATTTTTTTTACCTAAAGATTTAGCAGAAGACTAGGAATTTGATAAAGAAAAAAATCATAATTTGTCTTTATAATGCATCCTTATACTGAACCAATCTTTTAGCACTCTGTGTAATGAATAAAACAGTCATTATTCTGAAAATAATTATTTACAGTGCATTGTGATACACAGGGAATAGGCAGAAGACAACATCACCCCTTCCTATACTCAGAGTTGGTGAGTAGCTTGTGCTGGCAATGTTCTTGTTTGGCTAGTAACTGCTGAGTACTTGATATGATACAATGTCAGTGGATATCCTAAATCATAGAAGCTACATTAAAAGGAAAGGCAAGAAACGGAGGACTCATAAGGTCATTTCATGATTGTAGTAGCCAGCCCACAGCAATTCAAACTGGGATTTCTGAACCTGACCAAGGGATTGTCTGGAAATAACAGAAGAGAGAAGCAGTCTAAGCTGCACTATAGAGTTACCCTCAGACTCTCCTTACATTTCCAACATAATGTTATTAACCAATCTTTCTAAACCATTATCTGAGGTGTGAAGTAAGCATGAAAAAATATTGTTGAATTATCCTTACATAATAAGAAACATACTTGATATTCTTTATTATCTATTACCTATTATCTTTATTATGTGTTATAAACTACTATCTTATTAGTAGGTTAATCTGAGATATTCCGTTTCAGAGTTCTTGTAAACCATTAAAATGTTCTAATTGTTTATTTAAAAGATAGTGCAGATTAATTTTAGAATAATTCAAAACTTGTTCCAATTTGGATGGTAATTCTGGAATTTCAGATGCTGTTAATGAAGCTATAATCCATTGTGACATTAAGTAATATTTAATCCAATATACTCCATTAGCAATCTAATTTATTCTAGAAATAATTTATTTTAAAAGCTGATTGACAAAAAGCTGATCTAAAATATCAATACCTCTACTTCTAATCATAGAATCAGAAAGTGGAAGGGCTGAAATAGATGTCAATTATCATCTAGTCTAAAATCCCGCCCAGTGTGGGAACCTGCTACTACAGCATCTGCTCTGTTTAAACATCTCCAGTGAAACAGAGTCTACCACTTCCCAAGGCCGACTGTTCCACTGTGAATAGATCTTAATATTGGAAATGTTTCCTGATATCCAAGTGAAATCTGCTTCTTTGTCATTTAAATCCATTATTTTGTTCTTTGAACAATTCTGCTCATCTTCTATATGACAGCCCTTCAGATATTTGAAGACAGCTATCATGCCTCTTCACAATCTCTTTTTCAGGTTAAACATATGCAATGTCTCTAAGGGTTCCCAACTTCTGTCTTCTTGGCCCATTATTAGTTTGGTAATAATTATCTCCCTAAAATGTGGTGCCCAGTACTGACCATCACAGAACAGAGAGGAACAATTACTTTGAATCTTAATACTTAACTGCTGACTCCCAGGAAAGAGATATTTACCCATTTCCAAACTATGTCTTGCTGAGCACTCATCTCAGGTTCAGTTTCTAAATCTTCTTTCCATTCAGCTGCACTGGCTACCTCAAGCCTTACAATAAATTCCTCCATTGATTTTATCTATCTTGCTTTTTCTGGATGCTTGCTCCAATAGCTAGTATTTATTTGGCTTCTTCCCATCAAAGTATGTCATGCTGTACATTTTGATCATTTCCATAGCAACATCTAGGATTCTCTACCATCTTTTGCATATCCATCAAGTATTCTTTCATCATATTTATATCTAGTTTCATTCTGTTCCCTCCTGGGGTTTCAGTCTTCATGGGTCTACAGTATCACTGCAAATCATCTCTAGCAGACTTTCTTTCATTAACTTTCTTTCATTAGCTAGAAAAACAGTCTTTCTTTCTTTCTTTATTTCTTTCTTTCTTTCTTTATTTCTTTCTTTCTTTCTTTCTTTCTTTCTTTCTTTCTTTCTTTCTTTCTTTCTTTCTTTCGAAAAACAGTTAAATTAATTCTTTTTGTCTTTACACAATCTATACATTGTGAAGATGTATCCTTAATAAAAGGATACTCCAAGTCTATGATCTGACCACAAATGCAGGGAAAGTAGATATAGAACAGTTCTATGGCAATTTGTAACTGTTTATCAAGTTAATACGAAGAAAAGAAAAAACAGGTATCATTCTAATTGCAGGAGACAAAAATAGTATACCTGGAAGTAAAACAACATGCAAATAATAAGAAAACTTGGCCTTAAAACAAATAAAGCAAGTGATAGACTCATAGAGTTCTGCCAAGAAAACCAAATATTTATAACATGCATGTTTTTTCCAGAACCTAAGAAATAATTGTATACGGAACTCACTGAATGGACAACAGCAAAAGCAAATTGATTATATACTTTGTATGTTTGTATGTTTAGTTTAGTTTAGTTTATTGTCATTGCACCTCGTACAGCAAAATTAAATATATGTGTCTATGTATGCATATATTCTCTCTTTCTCTCTCTCTCTCTCTTCCCCCCCTCCAAACACACAAACACACACACACACACACACACACACACACACAGAGTATTTATTGCACAGTGGCTAGAATGGAATATTGCAAGCTAATTCTGGCCATTGCCAGGAGTTCAATTTTGACCAGCTCAAGGTAGACTCAGCCTTCCATCCTTCCAAGATCTGTAAAATGAGGACCCAGATTGTTGGGGGCAGTATGCTGATTCTATAAAACTCTCTATAGCTTAGAGAGTGTTATAAAGCACTATGAAGCAGTATATAAGTCTAAGTGCTATTGCTTTAGTGTATCTGCACACACATACACTATTTAGGAAAAGCTGGAAACACTCTATTAAATTAGCATCATGCTGACCATAGTTAAAATTACAAAGTTTTTCTTTGAAAAGTACAACATGGGCTAAGGAAAACAAATGAAATTATCAAGCTAGAAAGATATGATTTCAACACTATTTCATATAAGTATGTGGGAAAGGAAGACAATAGATTTGATAGATTAAATTTGATAGAGTACCCAAAGTGTTCTGCATTGTAATTCATGGCATCATTAACAATTTTAAAAATTATCCCAAAAACAAAACAAGGTAAAATGAGTGTTTATTGACAGTCTAAAAATAACAAACATAGAAGAAAATATACCCAACCAAATGCCAAATGCTAAGTTCCAGAGAAGATCAAGAAAAGATTAGGAGTTATAGCTTAATAATGCTCAGAAATTGAGGTTAACAAATAACAAGGTTAAGCTATCTATTTAAGGAAATTACTGAAAACAAGGGAAGCTTTTATACAAAGATTGGCATGTAAAAGACAAATAAGGCAAAGATTTACAGGCAAAGAAAGCATTAAACATTTATGATGCAAATATACGGAACAATTATACCAAAAGATCCAAAAATTGTTCATAAATATGGTGGTTTAAACCCCAAACTGAAGCTACACACTCTGGAAAGTAAAGTTAAATGGGTCCTAGAACATATTGCTAGAAACAATTGCACCATGCCTAGAGTTGCTCTGCGAGTGAGATGGTGGTCTCCAATGTGTATATGTGTGTATATACACACACACAAAGATGAAACTGCTGAATACCAATAAAATTGTTAAAAATTTGCAAAATAATTTAGTTCAAATGCTATTGTTATTTGTAAGTGGGAATGGAGAATATGACAGCAGCCAAGAGAATGGAAAAGATGAATTCATAATCCAATTCCTAAAAGCAACAAAGCAACAAAACTATAATGCTGGATAATGCTTTTATATTTTATACTAATAAGATAATGTTCAAGATTTTGCAATCCAGACATCAACAACACATGAAATGAAAACTGCCAGGAATACAAATTGAATCCAGTCTAATAGGAGTCAGGTGAATAAGATCACATTACTAACATCTGATAAATCATGCAGAAGGCAAGAGAAGTCCAAACACCCATCAATGTTTGCTTTATTGATTACAAAAGCTTTTGATTGCTTTAACATATTGTGGATAGATTCTATATATGTAGTTATATTGCCCTACTTCATCTATCTTTTAAAGAGTTTGTGTGATGATCAGGAAACACTGCTTAGAAAGGGATAAGAGTAACAAAAGAGTGTTCCTTAATTTATTTAATTAGCTTATATGCAGATTATATATCATGAAGAATGTTGGACTAGAAAAAAATATAGTTAAAATTATTGGGAGGAGGAAATACCAGCAACTTCTGAAATGCTGATGATAGTGGTAACTTTCAGGGTAAAGACTTAAGGAATCTCTTGTCAAAAGCAAAAAAAGAGAGTATGAAAGTGATAATACAAAACAGTGCAAATAGATAGAAAAAATAGTAGTGCCAATTTTTATCTTGAGAAATCCACAGTGAAGGTGAGTATAGCCATGAGAAAACAGCATCTCTTGCTTACAAGAAAGAGTTTGAAAGAAACAGACAAATAATAACATACAGAACTATCACACGGACAAAGGCACATATTATCAACTGTCTATGGAGATTCTCAGTCATCCAGGTCATGATTGTCCCAAATGTGCTTTTTCAACAGGCAACTGAACTTTTTGGTTTTTCTTTGAATACATTTCACTTCTCATCTAAGAAGCTTCTTCAGCTCAAGAGCTTATTGGATGAGAAGCGAAAAAGTCTTCAAAGAAAAACCAGAAAGTCCAGTTGCCTCTTGAAAAAGCACCTTGCGGATATTATCAACTGTTTTTCTTAGTCCTACCATTCTTGTAAAAGCTAGACCATTAGAAAGGCTAAATAGAGAAAACTTAAGGCTTCTGAAATGTGGCACTGGAGAAACTTGTTCAGAATACAAGCTGAGACAGCAGGAAGAACAAAGTATTCAATAGTAAGTAAAATAAAACCAAACAAATAGTTCACTAGAACTATTAATAATGAACCTAAAACCAAAGAATTTTGGGCATACACTATGAAGTATGAAGAAAGAGTCACTGAAAAAATAGAAAGTGATTGAAACAGATGAGATGACTAAGTACTAGCACTGTGTTTAAGAGAAAAAAAGTATTTACTGACAGATAATCCTGGTGATAGGATATAGTGAGAGGCTGAGAAAGAATTGGAAGGAGAGCAGGCAAAAACAATCAAGAGGCAGAAGGCAAGACAGTTGGCAGTTCATCATATAAGTACCTGCTCAGGCCAGGTGGCAAGAAGGCTGCAAACAGCCTTTCGAATCTTTCAAAAAAACCTTGAAAGAACTCACTGCTTGAAAGAGCTTGATGTAAATGAGGCTTAGAAATTTATTTTACAATATCCAAGATTCTCTGTTTACTACAAGACCAGCATTACTGAAATCTGTGTTGTTCTTGCTTCCTAGAGTTTGCCCAGTTGTATAGAGTTTAAAAACATCCATTAGGCCAAAAAGAGTTTAAAGTGATAAAATCAGGGTGTCCATATAGTATGGTCCCAAATGTAATGATGGCAGCCACAGCATATGACTGAAGTTCTACTTATGTTTTATGTGCATCATAAAATAAATAAATAAATAAAAACTAGGTGGGGCTTCAATCACATCATTGCAGTTGCTACCTTGACTTTTTTTTTATTGTGCACTGCAGACATCTCTGGGCTTGAACTTGTTTGAATAGAACCAAGTCCCGTAAAGGTATCAGAGACATACTGAGAAAAATAAAAGAGGTAGTATATTTCTTCTATGAGCAGTCTGAGGAGAGAATACCAATTTTAAAACCAAGTGAAAACAAAAAAAGTCCCTAGTTTGTTATCTCTATCCCTCAGTGGGCATTTGAATAATAGTGCTGCATTTTCAAAATTCAGACTCCACATCAAAACATGACATCAAAGAAACAACAATGGAACGTCATCTACAAAGAAAAAGAACTGTTGGTCAAAAATCTCCCTGGAGTCTAAAATAAGATACATAATAATGTTTAAGAATGTCACTTAGTAAATAAACTGTCAGAAAAATATATATACCAGAAATGACAGTCATAACAGATGGGCATTCCTTTGTCATTCAGGTTTATCTGTAGCACTGGTAAAGATCTCACATTACTTGGCAAATCAACAGACACCTTTCATTTTGAATATGATATTTAAGCCAGCTCTAGTGAAAAATCTGGTGATTTTTTTTAACTATTCAAAGCAACATTTTTATCCAGTCTTTGTCTCTAATGTCTGGTCTTGCAAATGTTGGGTTTGCTATTGGGATATATCATTGCCCCAGATCAAATGAGTATGTTTCTCCTTTGCCAAATGAAGTCTGGACAGAATCCTCTGGGTGAATGCACAGGCAAATAGTTAATTGATTAACACACTCTCAATTCTATATATATCTTCTCAAAATCAAGTCTATTTGAATTCATTTAGTCTTAGCATTAGTGTAAAATAAATGACTTAAGATTCTAGTCTAAGTTTATAATAATAATTTTAATGCAGAGTCTAGCTACTTTGAGATTAGATGCTGGATCTTTTATTAAAAATATTAGTACTATATATATGGACTTCAGAAAACATACAAATCTGCAAGCAATGTGACTTTCCTGATGAAGTACTATAGTGCTTCCTGGTAACTCTAATCTGAATTCAATGATCTGCAAGAAAGCTAAAATGGACTAAGCATTATTATATTTAATAATGTTAGAAAGAAATTAAAATTATGCTTTGTTTAACAGTAGGGTCTGCTCTCCCTTCTATCTGTAGGGCTCGTTAAACTGCATTGTAGCAGATTCTCAGAACCGATAATACTATTTTATTGCTCATGAACTGTTCCGGTACTGATTCCAGTTGAGTCTGCAATAGCAGATTATATTGCATGGACTGCGAGGTCTAAAGCTAATTAAAAAGTTGAGTTTTTAGAAACTAATCATAGGGTACTGCTATCTTACTGAAAGGATTCAATCATGTTGTCATAGAAACTGGAATTTTGGTAAGTAAAAGGTATTTGCTTCGTAATGCAAATTTGCTGTGTAGCTTTTTAATAACATATTGTGGTAGCCTATATCAAGAAGAAGCAAAAAGTATTAAGAAATTTCATATTCTATTCCCCTATTTAAATCTGTAATACATGGATAGTGAAGAAACCTTTTCCATAGTTTCTTATGCTTACTTCAGCAAAAATGGAGAATTGTTTTTTAAAAAATCAACCCAGTCAATCTCATCACCACCAACACTAGAAAAACCATTATGACCTTAACATGTTGATCACTACTAGAACTTCCACTATTGGTAAAACAACTTTGCTACATTCTTCTTATGAAAACAGCCTTATTTAGAGATGGAAATACTTCCAATAGCAGTAGCCACCTAGTTGTTTTCAATTTGATTGCATTCCCACAAAACATTAAGCCAGAGGTTTTAAACTTTAGTTTGCTAAGCAAACCATTATGTTAAACAAAAATGGGTAGATTAGTAAATTATGCTAACTTTAAATTAACCATTGGAGTACCAAGTGAAGCCAACCAAAGGACTATTCCTGCTAGCAAACGCTAAATATTTTCCTCTCTAGAGGCAGGAAATTCAGCTAGGTACATTTAAGTCAGTGTCTCCTTTTTTTTTTTTCCAAAGCTTTCCAATCTTTAAGAGGGAAACAGGCCCTTTGTCAGTCAACAGGAGTGCTGATTTATCATCAGCCATCAAGTACTTAGAAGGCAAGGGCTGGACATCACAAGCAAATGACAGCTAATGACTTAAAAGCCAGCCATCAACATACACCAATCAACATCTAACAGGCCACTTAAAACAGGCACTATAAATACGACACAGAGAACAGCAGAGAGAAGTTCCCTGAAGGCTCCAGCACAAGTCCCAAAGCTCAGAAGACAAAACCTCTGATCCCGGTGACTGACCCAGATTGGATCCTGCAATCAATTTGGCCCCTGGTGTATATTTCTGCTAGAATTGTAGGACTTCTTTTGCAAAAATGTCAGTGAAATGGAACCAAAATTCAGTCATCAACCATTGTATATATAAATGTTCAGCAGTGGTGCATGCATTTTGTATGCCAAAGTTTCCAAGTTCACTCTTTAGCATCAGCAGTTAAAAATAATGTAGCACTGGTGCATCTATGAGGTTATGTTTTCATATATGTAAGACTCACACTTATATAGAGGAATTTCATGTCAATTAGCTTGCCTCTGCTCATTTCCCCACTAATGTCTTATAGCAGCTTCTAGAGTCATCCAACTGCTGTTAGGCCAAAATAACTGCAGTGAATACAATCAGTGACAGTTGTGTGATGCTATGAGATTGCTGTAAGTCACTAGCAAGGAAATGGTATTTAAAAATCATTGCCACCTCTGGGTATCCTCAACATTTCTGTAGTTTTAAGGCACTAGTTCAAAATCACATTTTCCCCTGTTTCTGGAAAACAAATATAGTGTAGGTTTGTTTTTTGTTTTTTTTTAATAACTAGTTTTCCATTATACCCACATACTGGAAATACAGGTTGGAAGCATGGAAAGCTAAATTTATATGACAATATTCTGTCTATAATGTGAAGATTACAACTTCAAATTTTTGTCTTCTTTTTTCAAAGAACTAGACTTCTGGGAGATGACGATCATTCCAGCTCAGTGTCATGTTAAAAAGCTCACCACCTGGCACACACTGTTTGCCTTCTCTCAGCAGCCTGATAACATATTCAATGTGTCCAAGTTCCAAAGTGACAAGTGTATAATTTAGTGTAGTGACACTGAAAGCCACCAGGCAAGCACCCACTGAAGACATGGCACTTTGGCATCTGTTACACCATGTACGTGCATCAGATGCACAATGCGCAGTCTAGACAATATTTTATTTCCTGGCAAAAATTCTTCCTCAGAGCAGATACCACAGCATGGCATTCATGCATCCTTTTTGCTCAAATAATAGCAGTTCTGTTTGTGAGGAAAACAAAGGCATAAATGACAGTCAGTCATTAGTAGTGTTTAATTACAAGGAAATTTTGAGCTTTATGGGATGTTTGCCAGATTCAAATCTCCTCCAAAAAGAGAAGGAATGGGTTCCAGAAAAACTGCTGCAAAACTTGAACGAGGAAATTGTAACAGGGAAGAATGCAATAGCTACATTTTGGAAATTTGAGACATTAACTTATTTCCAAAATCTATAGCAGGTAGCTTAGTCTGCTTTACTGCCTTTCTATGGCAGCTTCAGAGCTCTTCAGGTTACCCAAAGGAGAGCATCAATACAGTGATTATACACCAAGATTTGTTGCTTTGGGTTACAAAAATGAGAGAGGACAAATTTGGCTTGCAGCTCCATCTCTCTTGTCCTTATGACTTAATATAAAAAGAATATAAGCACAGAGCAAAGATTATAAAATATAGCTACAAACATAGGCTGTCTTTGGAAAAAGCCAAACAATTCTCCCAGTATGTATTGGGATGACCCAATCCTGTTTGTCTTCCAGAAAGGCTTGAAAATCAAGTTTAGCCCTCAGCATTGGGTCAGAATATTGAATGAGACTATTTTGAAATGGTTTGAGAAATATGAATACAATTGTTACTTGGCTTCAGTTGTGTATGCATGTGATTTTATGTCTATTGGTTACTTTTTTTGCGTGTTTTTAATCTTAACCATATAAGGTCACAATTAATGAGTTGGCTGTCAAATAAATAAATGCTAACTGTATTTATGCTTGTCTTTACTTTTAGAATGGCCATCAGAAAGTAATGAGGGAAGAAGGTGTTCATTGTTTCTGTCAACGGTTCAGTGAAAGTGGCTACCATATTTTCTTCCTTTGGGAAGAAGGTACTACTGTTTTAGTACAAAAAATAGCTGATTTTTTTTTTACTTTGACAGGTTTTTCATTTACTTTGTGAATCATGAAAAAAATAATACAGTGCTTACCTTAACAGTTAAAAATATTCAACGTGTAAGCATGTTGCTCTCTTTCACAAGTTACAAGCTAAGATTTGCTTGGATTTGTTCACTGAGTAAACCACACTTTCTTGGGTTCACACAACACACTAAGTTACAAAGCACTGAGAAAACTAACAATAGCTTTGTTCACACAACAGTCTAAGTTTGAAACATATTATTTGTTAGGAGGATGTGGGAACCAAGCCAGTGTGTGCTTCAATCTTTATATAGAGATAGGAAGATGATAGTTTTTTTAAGGGGGGTTGCTAAATTCATAGGGTATACCTAGATTTTCATAAATCATATGCATTAATCCTAACTTCTATAGATTTCCAGCTATTCCAGGCAGCAGGCATAGAGAATAATGGTTTGTGGTTAGATTAAGTATCCCATCTAAGCATTGTAGAATAGTTCTTAAAGCAATGCACTTTCCAGTAATTTTTCAAGGCAGGGCTTCTTCTATTTTTGTACTCGTATGTGATTGTATGGCTACACATTCATCTAGAAAGAACTGCTATTAAAAATACTGCAATTTTTGAAATCTAAGCAAGATCAACTATTCATGAACTTCAGCAAACTAAGAGAGATCTTGACTTACATTTTACAACCACTATTCATCAAAACCAGGAGCTACTTACAGGACAACATACTTTACAAAAATAAATATTATCCAACATTTTAGATAAGTACATCGGTTCTAAATAATTTCTGTCCTATCTCCATTTCTAGATGACAGGAAAACTGTTGATTTTGGGGAGCATTTTGAATACTATCTGTGTCCAGGATTTCAACATGGCTGTGTACAAAAAAACCCCATTTATTAACAAAGATATAAAAGAGTTATTGTACTCTTGTAGACTGTACTATATGATTATGATGAGTGAGCTGGTCTCTGGTCTCATAAAATAACCTCCAAAAGTACCATTAATTTCCTCTTTAGCCCTTCATTTTATGGAAACTGGAATGAGCTCAGGAGTGTACATATGAAGGTAAAGGTGATGAATTCTTCCTGTTCCTAATCAGAAGAATAATGTGTGAGCTGGGCTTCACTTGAAATTCTAAGTCACGTTTCTATGTAATATTTTATATACAGATTACATTTTAAAAGCACTTACAGCTAGTGTATTTTGACAGCTGTCAATGTTGCTTACGAGGTATAGGTCTTTTATCAAGAACACTGTATGCTGCACTACAGTCCTCAAGAAGGAAGTCCTTGAATTTTCCTATTGTAGCTATTATCATTTTTACTGCAGCTTTTCAATAAATATTTACAGCAGGCCTTAGAAGTAAAAGTCAAAGGATCATTATCTCACTGAGAACTTCAAAGAAGGGGAATGAATAGCAATGAAGATGGAAAGATGGAAAGACTAGTGATAGAACACAACTCAGCCTACTCTAATTGTTAAATTAGGACATCAAGCACACTGATAATGGATATTTTAAAAATATGCAAAGTATGCACCCTGCAGTAAAATGTGATAACTTGAAAGTGAGTGTTAATCCTAAATCATGTGACTTCTTAGGCAAAGTATTTCTTAACTTATCTTTATGGGCAACTCAGTCCTTTACTATGAAAAGAAGCAAGAAACTTGGGTTAGGACAACTGTATAGATATGGAGTCCTAACTATTCTGAAGCATCCATTTATGGAGGTACAGTCTACATGTTCCCATCTAGAACTTTCCTTATGTACAGTTTTATTAAGAATTTTGGTTATAATAACTATGACAAATTAAAGAAAAAAGAGAAAAAGAGAAGGCAAAAAGTATTATAGTAAAGAAAAGAAAAAGTGACTTCCAACATTAATCCAACAAGTATAAACAAATTTAGTAATTCTTCACCCTCTCTGCAATTACGAATATTTACCCTATCCCATCTTTTATCTCTAAACAGCATCTTTTCAGTCCTGGTATCAGCTGAAAGTCCAAGAATGGTATCCAGAAGTTAAAAAAAAATTCTTATTTTAATGATCAAATAAATCAACATTATATTCCTTTTATTTATAACAGTCTTAATCTTTAGTTCATTCAAACATTATTTTAGGATTTGATTTCTCTTCATTTCATTACATAGAGTTCTTCTAAAAAGCATCTAGGAAACCTGTAGGAAAAAGTTATACTGGTAACTCTTTTGGTTTATCATTTGTATTTCCTTTCTACATTTTAAAATCTAGCCAATTTCTCATTTGGATTCAGTGAAACATCTTTTTCTAAGTCATTATCTTGGCCTGTCAATTGTAAAATCACTTTTGATACTCTATTTTGTTAAATAAAATTTGTTCTGCAGCTGAAATTTTTCCAATAACATCTTTTGAACACAGTCTATTCATACAAGCAGATATAATTACTGACAGTGTTGATATTTTCTGATTCCATTCTTCAAAAGTCTCCTTCAGTATTTTTGTTGTCATAACCTTATTGCAGATCTGTATATCTTTCCTCTACCTAAAAAACTTTAGTCCCCTTTGGTGTCCAGTTTTGAAATCATGGAATTGTTTATGTACATTGTAGCTTATACATGATTTATTTCCCACAAGAAGCTGTTTGTTTTTTATAATTAATTCTAACATTTTATTGTAAATGTTTCAATATTCCAATTTTATCTTGACTCTTAGTCCATTTATAACCTTCTAAGATCAAAATCTTATTTAGCTTTTTGCTGCTTGTTTCAGGCTTTTGAAATTTTAAGATTATAACTAAAGTTTTTTTTTCCATTCAAGATTAAAGGCAGACTTCCACCTAATGCTTTTCACACTGGCTAAAAGTGCAGCCAGAAGAAAGCATGATTGATGGTAGAGTTGGCTAGACAACACAGACTCATTACTTATATTTGGAAAACATGAGATGATTTTTCTGAAATTCATTGTTGTCACTTCTGATCAGACAGTGAATGAAGAAAAGCTATGTGTGTGTGAGCAGAATAAAAGCATTCTCACGTCATGGCAACTTTGTGAAGGAGAACACTAACCTTTTTTTTGGCCTTGCTCTTTATCCTGTGCTTTGCTTATAACTTGAAGGTAGGGCAAACATGTCAAGCTGTTGGAAACTGCCCATATATTGAATGGCAAGCATCTTTCTCTGACTAAATCCTATCAAAACAAGTGGCTGGATATTTGGACTGCCCAGAACTGGGGATACTCCATATTAAACCTTGAATGGGATAGCACTTGTCCATTCAAGGGTGGTACACAATTTTGGGTCTTCCTGACTCACAGCTCCTGCTTAATAAACAGGTGGCAAGTGTGGCCAGGAATGTCCTTTCATAGCTTTGTTTGGTGCACCAGTTGCACCCTTTCCTAGATCAGAGGACCCTTCAAAGAATCATTCATGCCCTGGTCAACTCACAGCTTAATTACTCAATATGCTCTGCATGGGGCTTTCCTTGAAGACTACTCAAAAACTTTAATTGGTCCAAAATGGCATGGGACCTAGTTATATGAGGGACCACCTTTGTCCTATTTATCTGCCTCTCTGGGCTGATCTGGCAGAGTTGATGTGCTTTGTGTTCTTTCAAGTAAGCAATGTGAGCTATCTGGAACTCAAAGCACACCTTCCCTGTAGCAACACCTGTTCTCTGGAAAGAGGTTCCATCAAAATTCAAACAACTCTCACCCTACTGGTGTGTAGAAGAGGTTTGAAATCCTGCCATATACATAGGCCTTTGGAAAGTGGAAATGAAGCTCTCTTTTTCCCTTTTTCTTTATTCCCATCTGGTTTATTTATCTTCACTGGCTTTGCTGTTTTTTATTTTATGGTGTTGTCTTGTTTTTTAACATTTGGTAAACTGCCCAGAGTCATTGGGAATTGAACAGCATATAAATTTAATTAATAAAGAAACTGTTCTGCTTTCTTTCATTTCAGAATATTTATGGTTGTTGACAAACATCCGTTTCAAAATGGCCTTTCTCAAAATCAGCCTCCTCACCTCTACTTTAACATTTTTAGGTAGAGAAGAAAGTTTTGGCTACTGACATCTGTGATGTGACATCTGTGATGTAAAGACATGCTAGCAAAAACTTTCATTATTGCTAATAGCATTATATATCATGTAGTTCAGATTTCAACCTACTTTTCTAGACAACCAATGCCTCGTTGAAATCACAGAAGGTATAAAATACTACCTAGCCAGCAGAATATTTTTTTAAAAAAACTAAGCAACAGCATAAAAAGAATGGCAATATTCTAAATACAAAGCAGAAGCATACCAACTCTAAGAATCTGAATGCTAATCTATAAAGGGAAGAAAAAAAGCAAGCACAGTCTATCTTAGTGGAGAGAGAGTCAAGAAAGTGAATGCTATCAATGAAAGTTTTAGGATATAAAATGATTATTTATTTTGTTTTATTCATGCGTGAAAAATAATCTAAGCTAAATAAAGTGCATTCCCTACAGCATATGCCATGCAGTATATATTTACACATTTGTCCCTGAGCTGCTTGTGAACAAACAACCAAGTATTTGTTATATGTAACACATGTAATCATATATGTCATTTCTTACCAATACAAAGGTATTGGTAAGAGGTATATTGGATTAATATACTGATGTAAGAGTATTGCTTATAAGCTGTAAACCGCCCCGAGTCTTCGGAATGGG
>JANHFL010007525.1:0-11900 GCA_032468155.1 Oxyrhabdium leporinum
TATAAGCTGTAAACTGCCCCGAGTCTTCGGAATGGGGCGGTATATAAATGTGAAAATAAATAAATAAATAAATAAAATCTCTGCTTGATTTTGGATTTTCCTGCAAGAGAACCTACAGTCCTGAAACCTGATGGGAGAATAGGAATATGTGAAAGTAAAGTCTTCAGTTCGTCCTCAGCCAGCTGCGAAGCTGAGTTGTAAGTCTAAATATATGAGAGCACCATACGTCTTCATATTTTTCCTTCTTTGTTTGGGCTTATGAGTAAGTGCAGGCACTCCCAAAAACCTCTCTGCCCTGTGCAGGTTCCAAGTGCCTAAGTGTATATTGTACCATATTTGGGTCTGTCCTGAAAAAGGACAATCACATGATCAGAGTTGACTTTTTTAAACCCCCTCCCCCGCCATCACTGCAGTACATATTTTTTTATTCCTACTACTGTGGGTTTGCTGAATATATATCTTATTCTTAAGGTGTAATAGCAAACGTGATTTTCATGTTCAGAGGCAAGCGGTGTAAGTTATGAATATAGGAAATTATCTTTGAGAGTTGTACAAGGTTTGTTCCACACCGGGAGAAATGGGTAAGTCATATTTTAACAGATAGATCTTTAATTAATAAAAGAATAATTGATAAATAATATGCAGTGTTTTCTTCCTCTCCACTGGTAGACTTGTGACTACAATTGTGGGTTGAGCGCATGTTGCCTTTTTTGGTGTCCTATCCCCCTCTGCTGGACATTTGTTAATACTTATCTTGACTAAAATTAGTCTTCTCACAGTCAGCCAGATGTTCAGATCGGATTTGGCACTTCTTATCCAGCTATCAAGTCCTTTCCAAGGACTGGGATAAGCAGATGTTGATATTTGATGGTGTTAAGAGACATTGTCGCAGGATGTCAGCTGTTCCAAGTAAAGCTTTCTATTATCATGGTCTGTAAACCCAGGATTTCTAGTCTGGAAAACCAATATTGCAGCCTAGTACAGTGTTACTATATTCAAATCAAACCAACTGAATTGAATGGAACAACACTCTGAACTCACAAGGTTAAAATTTTGGGGCAAAATAAGATCCCAACACCAGGAGGGATTTCCAGAACCTTGTAATAAGAGAATAAACGGCTTAGTGACATAATGAAAGAAAATACCACAGATCAGAGTGTTTTTAAGATCTGTCATTTACCCCTCCTCAACTCTTTGTGCATCATATAATTCTGTTCGCAAGTAGTGTGATTCTGTCTATGCTGATTAAACCAATCATCACGTTGGACCAGGCCAAAATCAGAACCAGAAAAAATATCATCCAAAACATGACAAGTTCAGAACTTGAATAATTTGTCACACAGAATAAATAACACACCACAGCACAAATTTGGGCACATGAAAAACAAGACTGCCAGCGGAAAGGTGGAAGAATATAATATATTCATGATCTAGAATATATCACGAATAACATGAGTGGTACAAAGACCTCAACTATCTCATTAAAAAGTATGAGTCAAGCAGGGGTGTCCAGAGCATCAAAAAGATCAAGAAGATGTATGCCACCCAGACTCACGTTGAGATCAGAAGTGGGCTGCTGGTGGTTCGGACCGGTTCACCCGTAGTGGTAGTTCTGACCACTGGCTGGGCCTGCCTCCCCGCCCCAGTGCTATCCCGTCATATATATCTCACTCTCTGGCTCGCTCGCCCCACCCATGCAGCCCAGCTGATTTCTGCACCTCGCCCGCTCTACTCACCACAACTGTCCGAGAAGGTGTAACTGCATGCATGAAATTGCCATGTATTTGAAGCTGCGCGGAAGGTGCGCGCTCACATTTTCAGTTCTGCACTAGGCGAACCGGTTGTTAAATTATGTGAAGCCCACCTCTGGCTATAAAAATCAAATTTAAAAAATTAAGTATGTTTGAAGTTTTGACTGTTTTTATATGCAACTTTTGGACTTTTTCTGACCACTCAATAGAAGCAGCATCCATAAGACAAGATGGAGGAAATGGGTTGTGATTTGAGACTCCCTATTGCAATGTCTTGTGCTTTTACGCACACACACACCATGGATATTGCTTCTTAATAGTAACTTGTGAGGAAAAGAGAAAAGGGGAAAAATCTTTCTGCATGATAAAATTATAGAATTCTTTATTTATGAATCCACTGTATTTTTCAGCTGCCCTGTAACAATTGCTTTCTGCGTCGATTACATGGGGGAAAAAAACATACAGAGTGCACTAGACTCATATACCTGCTGCTTTTAAAATTTTGAAAGCTATCCAGTAGCTTTCGACTGATCAAACTTGCAAAAAAAAAATGTTGCTCTAAGTTGGCTTGACTCAGCACCCTCTGAGGTTAACATCCCAATGCAGTGTGCCCTTTATTTTTTAATATGATACACATAACAAATATGGTACTATGTCCAGCCAGGAGTAAATAAATGCAGAAAGCACTTCTAGCTAGATTCTTCGTATTATACACATGCATTTTCATTTGGCTGCTTTATAAATAAAAATCAAATGTGAGATCACATTTTCCCATCTTCTGCTTGTACACTAAATCAAATTTCTCATTCATCGAGACAGTGAAGATATCTTTCCACAACCCAATTCGTCCTGAAAGATAGAAAAAGGGAACAGAGGGAGGGAAAATATGCTGATTATTATAAGATGCAGAAGACCTTTCAGAAGAACAAAAACCTGCCGTAAGTCACTCTGCGAATTGCAGAATCTTTTGGCCACTTAAATCTCGAAAGTGAAATCCCCAGTCCTGCAACAGCAAAAACAAGTCCAAAGGAAAGGTTTGCCGTCAAGGGTGTGGGAATTACACCTTTATCAATCAAAGAGTTGGACTTAAAACTTCATTCAATCCAGTTCTATCTAAAATGTGAAGATCTGGTGGTTCTGCACCACATTGCCTTCATCCTCTCTCAGCATATTCCTCATCTACCAAGGTCCAGCTTCCATCGCCTGTTTGACGACATCTCTGAAAACCACGGGTAGGGAGGGCAAAGAAAGGCAAGGTGGTATCCTCCCACAGGATTGCCCTGACTCCTTTTCCCACCCTTTTTTCACCCTGCCCCTCTAGAAACAATACTGCTGGAAGTATCGTAACTCTTCTGGTTACGATGAAGTACTGGATCCGCGTACAGTTAAACCAACAGTTGTTATTACAGCTGCCAACTCCAGGGGCATTTGAAATGCAATGAACCACTTGTAGAACACTCTGGAGATGGCCTTGACGTTATTTAGACATCAACTTAGCCCTGGAAGGGAGGAGAGTGAGCAAGAAACCTTGATTTTCTTCGGTATAAGACGAATAAGAGAAAAACTCTTATCAGGTTTTCAAGATCCAGTTGAACAATAACGAGATCCTTGGACAATGAAGCAGAGTTCCAGTGGTTCTTGTCTGCAAAGGGTGAACATCTTGAGAACAACCAAGAACTGGAAAAGCAGTGGGCCTGGAGGTAAGTAGCAAGACACCTGCTTCCCCTCGTTGCATCTTTGATACCTGCTCTTAAATATAAGCCATACTAAACCATACTCGATCTGCAGATATCACAGCAAAGTTTGGATCTGATTTGCCACTTAAATTCCCAAAACATTTGTTCCCATTGTAATAGGTTGTAAATAAGGTGTATGGTTCTACTTTCTGGTAGCCATTTTGGACAGCTGGTCAAAGAGTCACCCACCTGGGTTCATTCATGATTTGGTTCATGAAACTGGTTTGGGAGGTTGAGTGGGAAGGAAGGTGAGCTAACCAAGAGCCCGTTTTCCCAGCAACTGAAATTGAGCTTCTGGACAAAGATCAATAAGCTAAAAGGAAAACAAAATAAAAATGAACAAAACAAAGCAAAATAAATAGGAAAATGTACATTGTGATAAATCAAATTAAATTAGGCTAAATTAAAAAGTCAAACGGTCCACAGTTTTTTAAATCATGGAAACACATTTAAAGAAAAAGCAAGAAAAACACCTTGGTGTTCAGGATGCATTTGGAAAAGAAAAATGTTACAAATGTGAGAGCGATGAACAAAACTAAGCAGGAAGCAAAAGTGTGCAGAAAAAGCAGGCAATGTGCAAATGCAGTAGATTTGAATACTCAGGGAAAAAATCTTTCTTACATGGCATTTATTTTGAGATTAGTACAATGTACTGAGGACCAAATGAAGGATAACTTAAACAATTCTGTATTTTGGTTAACTTTGGTTCTGAGGGGAAAAGCAGAGCTATGGTAGGGGAGATGTTCAAAGAAGTCAAGGGAATGATCATGCATGTGGGGTCAAAGCTCTGCCCCCTTTTATATGTGCGTTGCTCCCAGACGGACACACCTGGAACCATGATTACTCCTGCTGCACACCATCATAGGGATTATTTCTGGTGACCTGGTGTTACAGATGTTAGTGGGAAAAACAAACAAGAGTATTATGGATGCACGAACTTATTTTCCTCTCAAAGCAGTTGTTTCACGTTTCAACCCTTATGAAAGAGTTCTCATATTCTGTGAAAATTCTTGAGATCAAAACAGCTCAATGCAAGTTAAACAATTCAAGGTTGAAGCATTTCAAATTTGCAACCTTTTATGAAGCATCAATAAATTGCACTCGTTATCAGGAGCATCAAGACGCTTTACCGGGTTGAAAGGATTAGCTGGTGACATCAGCATTGCCCAGGGAATGCCCAGTTGGGGGCTTCTTTTATGTCCCCAACAAGGAGCTGGAGTGAAGGACAGGAGCTCAACCCTGCCCTGAGACAGCACTCGAGTCTCAAACATGCGCTTGCTAATCTCCAACCCAGCATCTTAACCATTTGAGCCACGGTGTTCCTGAGCACTGATAAATAAGTAACCATGATAGTGTGGTCTCTGGCACAAACTAGTTGTGGCAGCGCAGGGAAGAATATATGTGACAGTCATTAGGAAGTCATAAATTTAGACCAGAAAAAACAGAAAAGGGTGAGAAAAAAATCAAGATAAACTCACTTTGATATAAGGAGGAGAATGCTGTCAGGCTTTCAAGATTCTGTTACTACATCCTTTATCAATAAAGAAGCATGCAAGCAATCCTCAACATACAACCACAATTGGGACCGGATTTCTGGTCATAATTCTTTACTTTGAAAGCCATGGCACCATCGTGACTGGACCCAATTTTACATTTTTTGCAGTGGTTGTTAAGCGAATCTATTGGTTAAGAGTGCCACCGCACCACCACTGAGAGCCATGGTGGTGGAGTGGTTAGAATGCAGTATTGCAGGCTAATTCTGCCCATTGCCAGCAGTTCGATTCCCACCGGCTCAAGGTTGACTCAGCGTTCTATCCTTCTGAGGTCGGTAAAATGAGGACCCAGATTGATGGAGGCAATATGCTGACTCTGTAAACTGCTTAGAGAGGGATGTAAAGCACCGTGAAGTGGTATATAAGTGCTATTGATATTGATATTAAGTGAATGCCAGGGTCATTTGTGCAATCTTATTCTTCCAAATGGGTATTTGTTTGCTAGAAGCAAATAACATAAAACAATCGTGGTCACATGACCATGGGATGTTACAAACAGTCATAAAGGTGAGCTGGTTGCCAAGGGCCTGAAATGTAATTCATGTAAAAGAGATTGGCACATTTTAAAACAGCCATAATGTGTTTTATAGGTCATAAAGCACCTGTTCAAGACTTATCATAATTTCAAACAGCTGTTAAGCAACTAAGTTGAGAACTACCTTTTTCATTATGGCATCTTTTTCCTGATCTAGCCTACCTGGAAACACGGACACAGTAGCGTTTCAGTGAATTTTATACATCGAAGCCCTCGGATCACATAATAAGAGCAGGAACAGTTTAAAAGTTTACAAGCAGAAGAGAAGTGCAAAATGGCCAAGCAGCATCCAGACATCCATGAGTTCGCTACAGCCCTCTAACAAAACAGCGGATAAAATGTTCAACTGGTCATCTCCAGCCAAAGAAATTAAATCATTGCTTCTCAGTCTTGGCAACTTAAGACTTCAACTCCCAGAATTCCCTAGCCAGTCCACACATCTTAAAATGGCCAAAGTTGAGAAACCCTGACTTATATGCTCATTTTCGTCTGTCCCTATATCTTAAGCCAGTGTTTCCCCAACCTGGGAAGATTTAAGATTTATTGAGTTCTGAGTCTTGAAGTCATGAAGTTATTGAGGCTGGGGAGAAAACAAATCCTTACATTCAGAGCTCTAAATTATAATTCTTCCGGTGATAACAATTGCGCGCTTTATATTCCTCAAAATTAAAGAAAAACAATTCTAAGCCTGTAGGACTTAAAGGCCTCCCGAATGATAGCTTTCCATGATCAGGAAATATACCTTTTCCTCATCTACCCTCTTATTTTTATTCTATTTTAAAAAAAAATAGCTTCAGACTGATTGAATGAACCATGGTTCAGACTTATAGCCCAATTCTTTGTCTTCAAAATACTCCAACCAATTAACGTTGAAAAAGGACAACCACTGCGCATTCCACTCTGGAAATGTCATAAAAGTGGATTACCATTAAACCCATCCCACCTGGGCGAATGTTCACAAAGGGTCTGACACCTACCCCTGCCCACTGAAAGGGCATCAGCATTGCAGCACTGATCAATGAGCTGGTGACAATGTTCAACCATCGATTCCAACTGTGCTTTGTCGTAGGCGATGCCCAAGAACCTCGCTAGCTGTTCAACCAGGGTTGCAAGATCCTGTGAAAGTTGACGAGCAGAGAAGAAATTAGTCAAAAATAAGGCAGTTCAAAAAAGTACATTCCGGTTACCACTTATTCCCCCAAAAATATAAATGCAGGCTTAGGAATAGAAGCTTCTTATATATGTTAAATCAGCAGCCCCAAACCTTTGGGGCACCAGGGACTGGTTCCATGGAGAGATGTTTCTCTCCGGACCAGAGAGGCATTGATTGGGAATGGGACAACCTGGCCCAAGCCAAGTTGCTGCGGCCAACTTGCTTCAGGACAACTTGCCATGGCCAACTCACCGCAGGACAATTTAACAATTCTGTTTAATTATTTAAAATAAAAATTATTTTAATTTTTGCCATTCACATTTCATTCTGTTCCTCCTTTTGCATCCTTTCTTTAATGATTCTATCCCACTATTTCTTTTATAGTAGTGTAACTTTGGTCCCACAGTGAGTTGTCCTGTGGCACATTGGCCATGGCAAGTTGGCTGTAGTGAATCGTCATAGACTCCTGTGGTTTCATGTGCTGCCTTCATCCCGCGGATGGGTTTGCGCCACCCAGTTTCTGCCATGCTGCGGACTACCATTGTTTCCACAGACCGAGTGTTGGGGATCCCAACAGCAAGAAGGTCCCAACAGCAAGAATGAGAAGGTAGAAGGTCCCTGTGTTTACCGAGAAACACTTGCACTGAAGTTGGAATGGGGCTGCTTCATCTGCATCCACTTTTGGAATTTTGACTGCTGGTACATCAACACGGAAATCGAAATGTAGCTACAACTGCTATGAAGCCCCATTACTTTGTCAGTGTTCCACAAATTATGATGTCATTGACTTATGTGCAAGTCAAATATTTGCAAATCAGAAGAGGAGCAAACAGCTGACCTTAGAACCTCTCTCTCCAAATAAATACAAACATCTGGTTGTTAAATTCTGGGGTTAATAGCATGCATAGAACTGCCATTTCATTGTGGAAGTAGAAGCTGAACAATATTTCTAAAAAAACACACCATGTTCTTCCTGCTACTTGCTTCTTCTGTGCCTATGTGTAGACAGAATTTGAAATCTATTTCCTTCCATTTGCTACATTTTAGTTCTTGTAAACCAACCAAAGCCATTTTCATAAATTGCAAATAATCACAACGATAATGAATCAAAACAGCCATTTATAAACAGCATATTAAAATAGAAGCAAAGCATAACCTATTAGAACAACAAACAAATCCTAAAAGCTAAAATCAAAATTAAAATGAAGGAAACTATATTCTTAGTTTAAAGCAAAGGGGGGTGGGGAGCTTATCAAATCATACAGTTTATTTTGTTAAACTTATTAACTTATTTGTCTGATAGCCCAGGAACAAACAGCTTACCAAACTCCTGGCATTGAAAATAATAAAACATTGGATTATAAGTGATATTAATTAACCAAGCTTAAATTACAAGAGGGGGAAACCCCTCACTCCATCCCCCATCTTTGTCTCCGGCCAAGTGTGTGATCTTGCTTCAAAGGAACGGGGGGGCGGGGGGAAACGACACTTCTTACTTACAGGTTGTGGGAAAGTCTTTGATATGCTTGGATAATTACCTTGTGCATATCTTCATATTTGAGAAAAAGCACATTGGAATCCATATGATGCTGCCAAAATTCCTGGACATGTTCAAACCATGAACCATAACCTACTATAGAGACAGAAAACAGAATAGCTAATACTCAATTTTTTAAAAAAAAAATATTGTTGTTACTGGGCAAACTTTCACTGGAATACAAAACTCATTATATGGCATTTATATTTTTGTTTTGTTCTCAAAATATGACTGGTTTACTCCTAACAAAATCCAACCGAAGAAAATAACTCCAACTGGCCTTACTCCCACAATGACAACATGGTTAGCTTGTCTTGTATCATTGCTGGATTTCCTAGGAGGATATAGAGTCATGGGCATCACTGGGGCCAACTGGCAAAGATATAGCATGGCTTTTCCCCCTTTCTAAAATTGCTCGGTGGCAAGAAAAAAGTAGAACTCCTTCAGACACGAAAAGTCTGGTTCCCCCAATCTTGACTTGGACTGAAGACCTCACCCTGGGGAAGAAAGTCTGAATGGTCCACTACTTTCAGAAGAGGACTATTCAGATTTCTTCCGTCCAGGTCAAGTTTGGGCCAAGTGGACTTTCTGTGTCTCAAGAAGTCTACTTTTTTGCTACCATTCTAAAAGACCTTCAGAAGAAAAGTGGACCATTCACTGTGTTACTCATGGTGGGGTCTTCTGTCCAAGTCAAGATTGGGGAGAGGCAGACTTTTTGTGTCTCAAGGGAGTCTACTTTTTTCCTGCCATCATGCAAACAAGCTGCTAATTTGCAGTGGAGGGAGTTATCTGGGACAGGAGAGGACCTGGGTCAGAATCTTTCCTGCTCTGATCTGTTGCTTGACCAGCAGAGGTTTATACGGAGGAAGGTTTTCCTGGATGAGATGACTGGTTGCAACATTATGTTGTAATGGTGGTTGCAACATAATGAGGAAACTGGTTTCAGCCAAGCATTATGTTCTCAGGAGCATCTGAAGAAGGAATCAAAGTCTGTCAGAGGTGGCCATAGTGCCACAGTCAAAGCCTCCCCTTCTGTACATTAGTGCATCATAAAAAAAACTTCCAATGTTTGATAGTGATTCAGTGCCTGCCATCTCACAGATTTTGATCTACTCTAAGACACAGATAATCAAATTATGATCATGTGTTTAACAGTCATTCTAAGTTTAAAGGACTGGTGATTTATGACCAGTCCTCACACTTAACAATTGTTGCAGGGTCACTTCGGCCATCTGAACACAATCCGGATGCTTGGCAATTAGCTTGCAAGTAGAAGAGTTGTAGCGTCCTGATTCACATGATCGCTATTTGAAGCCTTCCTACCCAGCTTCTCACAAGCAACGTCAAAGTCAAAAGCAGGGAAGATCACAAGTCATGACACACAATGTCTTGCTTAGCCACCACAGCAAAAAGGTCATAAAATTGTGTGTGGTCACATGATGCCTCACTTAACCACCTCACAATGACTAATTTTCCAGTCCCGATTGTGGTTGCTTGTCAAGGATTCTCCATACAGCTAACCCTCTCCCAATTAGTCTGTGGGACCTAGATGCGTCCATACCCAGCCTGCAATTTGCCAGGCAACATTCCCTTTAGCTCTTAAAGCTGAAGAGGTCGCCCTGCTAATTCAGAGCTCCTCATGTCCTCAAAGCTCAGAGAGCATCTCCCCTCATCCCTTACATCAGGGGGTCCCCAATCTGTGGGCTGCGGCCCACCAGTGGGCTGTGAGGGGGTTGCAATTGTGCCATAGAAATGGCTGGAGATCGCACACGCGTACACATCCTGACTTGTGCGAGCGGCGGACGAGTGCGTGCACATGTGCTCCATTTGCGTGAGCTGCAGGCACGGGGACACACCGCTCGCGCAAATGGAGCTGCAGGCACGCTTGCCAGCCACTTGCACAGACCATCCCATCCTGCACCTTGCTGGTCCGCAAAACCGGAAACGTTGGGGAGCTCTGCCTTAGATCATGGCTGACTGGGGAATTCTAGGAGTTGAAGCAGTGGTGGGATTCAAAAATTTTTACTACTGTGGGCGTGGCTTGGTGGGTGCGGCTCATTGGTCATGTGACTGGGTGGGTGTGGCCATCCCACACCCCATTTTGAGCTTAGTAGGCCTCCCCAAAGCCCCCTGGGAGCCAAAACGGGACACAGGGCGGCCACACCCCCCCCCTCCCGCGCCCCATTTCAGGGCTAGTGGACCTCCCTGCACTTACATGGGAACCAAAATGGTGGACGTGGGAAACTCCAGGAAGGGGCGGGGGTGAGGCCAGCCAGAATCTTTACTACCGGTTTGCTTGAACCGGACCGAACCGGCTGAATCCCAGCACTGACTACAATTCAAATTCTCTCAAAACAGAGTTGAGTTCATTTTACAAAATTCTCCGGCTTATCCCTTTATGGAAGATGACATCCAACACATCCTGGCCAGGGCCACAATATTCAGACAAACTTCTACAGCCAGGTCAAATCACAAATCCAGCTGGGTTCGGACAAAGCCAAAAAAATAGCGCTCAGCTGTCGCACCGTATTATAGCTTGTCAGGATGGCCTGTTCCACAACGGAGGAACAACAGCTGAGTTTCCCGCAAAGACATCAAAACAATTATCCGGATGCCCCGTTACTTCGTCCAACATCACATGCGAATTCACACGGTCTGGAACACTGTAATTTGGATTAAGGCAGTCAGCAAGGGCTGGACACTCATTCCCATTCTAGGAGAAACAGTTGGGATTGCATGCCAAGGGAACCTCCGCTTATTACGAACATATAACCGTTCGTTTAGTGACCGTTCGAAATTACAACGGCACTGAAAAAAAAGTGACTTAGGACTGTTTTTCACACTTACGGCCGTTGCAGCCTTCCCACGATCACGTGATCAGAATTCAGACGCTGGGCAACGAGTTCATATTTCTGACGGTCGCAATGTCCCAGGGTTGTGCGATCCCTTTTTGGGACCTTCTGACAAGCAAAGTCCAGGGGGAAAAACCAGATTCACTTATCAACTATGGTACTGTGTTAGCAAGAGAGTTGGTAACAATGGGGCAAAACTCACTTAACAACTGGTGGTCGTAAGTCGAGGACCACCTGTAAAGATGCCTTTAGCCTCTTGTGGAAATCTACCAGAATGTTTTCTCCGTGGTTCAATGCAGACCCACAAAATTGAGCACGAACTGTGTCTAATCATGCGATACAAACCCAACCCAAGCATCTGAATATCTGCTTTTACTCCTCTTCACTGGTTAGAGTTCTACCAAGAACTCATAATCTACTTGAAGTTTGGGGCTTGATGTTTTAAATAAATTCAAGACATCGTGATTTAGAAGCCGGGTTTTGGGACTTAGCATATTACAAGTAAGCAGTCAATTCTGGCTTAATATGCAGCAAACTATGGCTTGGTATGACAGCAGTCAAATCATTGCAAGAGGAAACCATGTTTTCAGCAGCCTGAAAGCATCATTGGGTCCAAAGTTGTGTTTTTTATATAATAAATATTGGGCTAAAGTGTCATTTGCTAAGATGGGTGGCGAAAGAGAGAGAGAGAGAAGAGGGGGGGAGGGCAGGAGGGAGGGATGGAGGGAGGAAAGAAGGAAGGAAGGAAGGAAGGAAGGAAGGAAGGAAGGAAGGAAGGAAGGG